>JANHGO010000685.1:0-38886 GCA_024606505.1 Aquila spilogaster
CTTTGCTGTAGTTTAGGGTCTGTCAGCCTTTCTATTAAAACCTTCTAACTTCAGTGCTTCATAACTTGACTATAAAAGCAAAATGCTTCAGGCTAAAATTTACAGTATAAAGTATTTGGCTGGAGTGAATAATTTAACCATTTAAAATGGAAGGGACAAGGGTTAGTTTTACAAAATATGAGTCTGACTGGGGAAGGAGTTAATTTAGGAATTGAGGTGGTTTTGCTTCTGTATGCCTACCTGTGTCTTTTTATTTTATTTTATTCCATTCTAGAGGAAGAATGTGACTGACATACAAAGTATTAATATAAATATAATGTGAACGAATAATGCAGGTATTGGGATACCAAACTTATTTGGAGACATCATGTCTTCCCAGTAGCTTGATATGACCAAGGCAAAGCTACTAAATCTCTTTGACAGTAGAGAAACACATACTTAAAAAATCTTCCAGTATAGGTAACTGAGAGGATTGAATTCTGTTGTCATGGTGCCCCATCCCATCCTCCCCTCCCCCAGTGAATCAAATACAAGACACTGGGTTAAAATAACGTTGAGTGTCTGGATTCAAATACATTGAAGCAAGGAAATGTAAAGACTTATCTGAAACTCAAAGCTTAAATTTCCCCTTTGGACTTGAATGTTGCATGGCTTTTCTTAGTGGCGGATGAACGGACATACCACAGCAGCTGAAAACAATGGGCTAATTTAGAAAAGTGGTTTCATTCTTACCTCTGAATTTCCATACCTCTGTGGGTGTATGTCAGAATCTTAATATTACTTTAACACAATTTAATGTGGTTCTCTATCCCCAAAATCCATGTCAGGATTTCCATACGCAGATATAAAATACATGTGTCTCAGTTTATCAGCCAGTCGTTGTTTTTAGGATTCTGTCATGAATGTTTGGAGCTCTAAATAGGCAGTGATTGAGGCCTTTGTTCTGGGCTTTCTTTGAGAAAACATGACAGTTCCAATTGTAAGTTTTACTATCAGATGTTAGTGCTGCAAATTCAAACAAGCTTATATCCTGAGAGTGTTTTACTTTCCCATTCTGAGAACAGCAGAAATTTCTCTCTAATAAAGGAAATTAAGAACATGCTTCATTCCCACTGTGACTTTCCCATCATTTCTTTGACATACTGATAGTTATGCAGAACCTTGTTTTGTGGCAAACAACATAAGTCTTTGCTGTGTAGCTTGCATCATTGAAATACCCCTTTGACTTAGTTGTTCTTCATGCTTGTTAGTGACCTCAGTTGCAGTGCTGGTGTGTAGTGTCTTACAGGTGTATGTTTTCCTTAAATAAGATCTACTGAGCATATTGCCATTCTTTTGCAGAAAGAATGGAGAGCTCTCCTTTGGTTACCGTCAGAAGATCTCTTAGCACTGATAATACTGTTTAACTGTGACATACTTTGCATGTCTCAGGAGTCTTCTGTAAAACCTTCCACAGTGTGAATTGTTGTTTTTCCATAACGAATATGAATTGGTGATATTCTCTTAGAACGCTTTGATAGTGAGATCAGTTAGTATTTCCTGTCCATGTATGTATAATGGACTCCTCTCTGGCCTTTAAATCTGCCAGAAAAGTGGACATGAACCCAGGTGCAGTTTTCACACATCCTGTAAAGGGATTTCATAATCTACAATAGGAGGGAATGTGACTCTTGTAGTCCTGGAGCACCTCCCGTAATTTGCCTCTTGGGATATGGTCATATGCAGTTTTTCAAGCTACAGGAAGCACGTTTGCTTTCTTTTTGTGTTTAAGTAGTCAGTGCAAGGTTCAGTTCAGTTCTGTAGTTTCAACAAAAACTTCTCTATTGCACTGGAATGGTGTCATACAGCACAGTTTGTGTTTCCAGCTCCATGGTGTTGCTTGAGCATAGCTGCCGAAAGCATGAATGTATTTAGGACGTTACTGAAGTATTTACGTAGCTGTGAACTGGAATTTCTCCTGTCTGCTAAATTTCCTTTCTGAAGTTCAAAATGTCATTGTCTCCTTGCCTGGTTTCTGCAAAGATCCTCAAATCTAGCACTGATATTATTGTGAATTTACTCTGAACACTTGCACTTTATCTGTGGTTTTCTGCATGTGCTGACAGTTTTCATCTTTCTTGAACAGATCCTTTAAATCCTTAATAGGTCCTAATGAATGAAGTAAGTGAATTCTGTAAAACCTTATGATTTTGACACAGTAAATCTCTAGTACCTTTAGTTCTCCTTTTGGTTGCTCTAAGACATTATTATCTACTTTTTTTTTTTTTAACTAAACAGAAACTTTTCTCTGACAGCTACCAACCTCCTTAGTAGAACATGTAATCAACCACGTTACCATGGCTTTTTCAGTATCACTTGTGGAACACTTGAAAAGTTCTTATTATGAAGAGCTGATAGTATCACATTCAGTTTGGCAAAGAGGTACAGAAAATATAGAATATGGAGTGATAACTGAACCATATTCTTATGATAGGTGTCAGAGGACAAAGTGTTTCTAAATGTATGTTTTTGTTTCTTTAGGACATTGACCTGCGAGTAAAATGGCCAAATGATGTTTATTACAGTGATCTTATGAAGCTTGGTGGAGTTCTGGTAACCTCTACACTTGTTGAAACAACATTTCATATACTTATTGGTAAACGTTTATTTTCAGACTTCTTTCTTTTTTCTTAAAGAAATTTGTTGTTAATGTCTTTATGAGTTCAAATGATAAGACTAAGTAGTGACAGCAGGCATACAGAAATAAAGCACAATATTCAATCAAAAGAAAGCACATAAGTAAATCTTTTCATACATCTTAATAATCCCATGTGCTTGACAAGGAAAACATAAATGCAAGCATCTGGGCTGGTGTAGTTGTGTAGTGGGGTAAGAAAGAGCATTACAAGACGAAGGCAAAATGTCCTCCTTGATGTATTGCAAAAGTAATAGAATGTACTAATTCCTTTTAGTTTTTCTTTTTTTGCAACCTGACAAATGGATAAGTAAATGACATGCCTTTTAAATCAGGAGAAGAAGAGCCGTGTACACATAGTAATGTTTTCATTTCTTCTTTCATCCCTTTTAAATTCATTTGTAACTTGTTTCTGTTGATATCTTTCCAGAAATTGGAATATTGCCAGTGAAGCAGCAGCAGATTCATGATTTGATTAATTAGTCCCTTTCTTTAGTTCTTGGAAAAAGTCAAATTTGCTAAGTAGCTGGAAAGGCTGGGAGGGGCAGGATAAGGAATGGCAGACTATTTGTTCATTTCAAAGATGAACAGTCTGCCTAGAAATCTAATTCTTACAAGGTAGCAAGACTTGCTCCAAAAAGGCTATAAATTCTAGCTTTATTTGGCTATATTTGGCAAGGCAGATTCTTCCCCTAATAAGCAGCAACACAGTTCTGTCACAAGTGCTTAAAAACCTGCCGGCAGAAACTCTAGTCTGTTTCCAAAAACAATTATCTGTGGTGTGTCTAAAAAATGAATGCAAGTTCCTTAGCAAGTGTAAAAGATTAAGCAAGATGATTATTTGTTTTATATTTAAATATAGCATGGTAGATAAATAAAATGTATTGCAAAGAAAATGTGAACCTGACACTATTTGTGTCAAGATGCTGTAAATTTTAAGATGCAAACAAGCAAAAAGGTTGAAATAGTCACCAACTTCTTCTGTGGCACATGTGTAGCCATTAAATTTTCTATTTAATTTTTATATCCTCATTTTGTAGATAATCTGCATGTACAGAATGGAATCATGTGCTGAGACACTGAGTCTCTCTGTGCCCCATCAACTGTTTACCGCTTCCATGTTTTCCCAGAGCCTGAGCTGATTAATGTAAGAAAAGTAAAAATGGATTAAAAAACAGTTCATCGTATCAAGTATTTCTTTACACATTATAGGTTAGCTTTGCACATTGAGCTGCTTATTGTAAACACCAGAACATTCAAATTCAAGTGGAAACTTACTGTGTGCATTCTATCTCATGTCCATAGGTGTCATCTTGGTGATGATAGGTCTGAAGTATAAACAAAAACATACATTTTCATTGGCTTTCAATCTTAAAACGTTGCAGCCCAAAGAAAATTGCTTTTCACATACTACTCCAAGGATCTTTTCCATCATTTCAGTGATGGCACTGAGAGCAGTAAGGGTGACTCGTGACATCTAACTTCTTGTATTAGTAGTAGAAGTGAGATTGGTCTTGCACAACAGGAAAGCCAGATGCATCATCCTCTTTCTATAGTCTTGCAGATTCCTTTCCTAACCTGTTTTTTAGCACTGATAAAGAGTACCCCATGATGATAATGATCAAAATCTGCATGGCTTCACTGCTTTGAGAGGTGCCTGAGAAGAGGTAGGCAAGAAACAAACCTGACTTTTCACCTGTACCATGTGCTCGAGGCCTCACAGATGGCACAGTTCATGTTCATATTTTTATGAAAAAGAGCAACAAAGAAACCTATTTTTTTTTTGTTGGAGGACTTTTGGAAGAGGAGTTCTGCAGAACATTCTTCATTGGTGTAAGGGCCAGATTCAGAACAGATGTAGGTAGCCAAATATAATTGGGTTGAAAGAGGCAGCCAGTGTGCTTGATCTGCAGAAACTTTACTTCAGTGTGCAGCTAAGGCGTGGCTATTTGGAAAAGAGGGGAACAATGCATAGATGCTCAAGCCAGTGCTTGCCCTAGAATTGGAAGTTGTGTTAGCCACATGAACACACCACAAGATCAGTGCTAAATGGTAATTTTTTACTCTTCCCACATGGGCGAAGAGAAGATGCTTGCGCACCTAATATTTTTCACATTAGCTGTCCACATTCTGCCCAGCAGACTCATTCCCAGATGCTACTGCTTCAGCTGAGCTCATCATCTCGTGTCTTTCATGTCCATTTCAGTTTTTAAAAGTGTCACTAGCAGTCTCCATACCTGCACACCTGAGTGCCCGTAGTCTGCAGATGGACTGAAAGGCCACATTATGCACCCTGACAAGAAAAACTGCATCATAATGACCACTGTCATTCCTTCTTCTCTTCTATTATGTTTGAATTTTCTTGTATTGTATTTGAGTTCAGATAGTTGAGTTATGATTTGCTGGCATGGCACATTATTTTTTCCAGTTAATTTTCTTCCTGATAATACATTTCTCCATCTGTCTGTGGGATTGATATCTTCGTGTTTATGTTACTGTGACTTTCTTTTATGCATTCTTTTATGAGTTAGAAGTCAAAAACTTCTTTTTGATGAAGAGATCCTTCTCATAGTGAATAGAAATTAACTACATATATGAATAATCTCTGATAGCAAATTTACGAAACAGTGTATCTGGACCTTCCAACAGATGGAGGTGCATGATGTCTAAACTTGATTGACGGGACTGGTGTTTTATCTCAAATATCTGAGGAAAGAAAAGTCCAAATTATTAGGAGAAAAAAATAAACAGGTAATACAATATATTTCTTTACATCCCTCGAAGCCTGTTTCAGCAGGCTGCAAAAAAGGTCCCAAGAGCCACATTTAAATCAGAAAGGCATTCTGCCAACATTATTCTAGCTGGAGAAATCTCAGTGAGAGACTTGAGGCTTCTAAAGGATATGCTGTGGTAAAATAGATTAAGCAAACTGGAGAGTAGCACAGCAAACTTTAATCTTCTGGACTTTTCACAGCAAACCAAACAAGGCTTGTCAGCTGAGTAACAAGGCTTCATTTTCAGAAAATGAAATCAGCTAACTGTAGTTAACAGAAAGTAATCTTAATTACATTTTAGACTCAAAGGTAAAACTCCATCTGAGAATATGATCAATAATTTGCTCTCAGTTATCTGTCAACTTACAGTAAGTAAAAGAATTTCTCACTTTGATGTTATACAAGTTACCACTTAATGTCTTCCTAAACCTAAATCTTATGATAGGATAGTCTTCTGTTGGAAGATCTGTGCTGGATTTCCTTCTACAGTTTTGAGGAGACTTTTAAGAACAATAAACAAATAAACTCTGTACTGTAATTTGTAATTTTGCAAGTAGGGAGATTTAAAGGTGTAAAAGACTGAAGAAATACTGGTAAAATCCTCGGAGAGAATCATATCTATATTTAGTTGAGTGAAGTACAAACTTTTTTGATGGTAACAGAATATTCGTAGTTACAGATCCTATCCTATTCTTTTGGTTTGTCTTCTTCAGGCTTTGGATTTAATGTGAATAACAGCAACCCCACCATATGTATCAATGACCTCATCACAAAATTTAATAAGGAAGAGGGGACAAATCTGAAGGCTTTAACTGCAGACTGCCTTATTGCAAGAACTGTAACTGTGCTGGAAAGGCTTATAGATATTTTTCAGGAGAAAGGCCCCAACGGAGTTCTTCCTCGTTACTACAAGTACTGGGTACACAGGTGAGCATAATGTTCTTGTCCAACTTTCTTTTTTGAGGTAACTCATGGATGTTTTGTCTTTCATTTTAAGCGTTCCACTAGATTGCCTTTAAAACTGGTGACTTAATTGAAGTGCATTCCTAAGTAGGATGTGATTCTGTAGGTAAAACAGTACATAGTAAAATCAATAGACTAGGATAGGTTAAAGAATGCATGTAGGTATTTAATGTGTATCATTTCAAAAAAAAAAGGGAGAATGATTTTGGTTTGTGTAGCTAACAATGAAGCTGCAGTACTTATGGTCTTTTGGTCTATTACCAAAATTGAAAAAAAAAAGGATCAACTGTTAATTCCAGAGAAAGCAATTAAAGCTGAAAGACATTCTCTGTAAAGAACCTGTGAAGTGAGAAGCAAAAATATTCTACTAGACAGCAGTCCTCTAAGTTATTTTTCAATTGTTTGTGCAATCAATTAATTCCTAACTGTCTGGTTTTCTTTATTTGCAGTGGTAAGCAGGTTCGTCTCCACAATGAGGAGGGCCCCTTGGCATGGATAGTCGGGATTGATGATTATGGATTCCTTCAAGTTCATGAAGAAGGCAAAGGTGTAGAGTCTGTGCATCCAGACGGCAACTCTTTTGACATGCTGAAAAACCTCATAATCCCAAAGCATTAATAGTTCTCAAGAGTTCACAGTGCAAAAGGAGGTTCTTTACTTTTCAATAACAAGTAGCTAAACTTGCATAGAGGTGGGAAGGGTGTTTGATGGCTTGTTTGTTTGGTTTTCTTATTCCTATTTCCAATCTCTTTGTTCTTTGAGAGGGATAACTTCATCAGTTTGAGTGGATTATCTTTTTGATGAAGGTGTTTATTCTTCTGTATTGTCTTAAAAACTCATCTATGTTGCTATTCTTTGTAAGCATCTATTCTTTAAAAGGACTGATTTCAAAGGAATACTGTGCAATGAACAGAACTTTTTCTTCAATAACTCACTGTGTTTGAGAAACTCAAATGGCTAAATATTTTGTTTTCATGTGTCTGTGTTTTTATTGTGTTTTAGCACAACGAAGTACAATATTTACATTTTTACTACGTTATATTAATTAGATTATGGTTTTTGCACTGTCTGCAGTAGAATCATCTGGAAGAGCTCATCATGTATTTCTGAATTAGTGGGCTTAACACTGTGTTTAGATTCAGGTCTGAGTTGAGCCTTGCTGACTTGGTTCTTCTCCACATGGACCTGTACAACAGTTTACACACTGTGCTTTGGTCACAGGTCTGCAACTCTGTCATGGCTGCCTTGAGTTTTTGGAGAGTCTTCCATCAACTCTTAAGAACTGTGGTTGGTTATGCCAATTTATTTTTAGCCTGTTTTTCTTAGCCAATTGGATCTAAGCAAATCATCTCATATCTTCTTTGAATCAATGTTCCAAAAGGCTTTACCCCTGCAAGAATAGCCCACTGGAAGTCATGACTACTGTAGCTTCTGATTTCAATACCCTTATACAGGTTTGAAGTGTAACAGTAATACCACAGTAATACTGATGAAGTTAAGCTAATAACTAAGAGATGTCCCACTCTTAAGATTCCTGCTCCAACCACTCTGTTGGAAATGATAAAACATCCACTTATTTGTGTTACTCTTCCATTGCTTCTGTTTTCACCAATCGCTTTCCCAAAGTAGGGCATCTAGTTTTTCTGCTAACCACTGAAAACAAGAGGTTTGGCATTTGCTTACTTGGAGATAGCTTGCTTGTGGAGCTGACTGCACGGTTCTGGATTAGGTGTAACGGCTTGGTCATGATTGGAAAGCATTGTGAAGTAGGCATGTGGGAGCTCCTGTCTGATAGGCAGCTTATCAGGTTTCTCTCCTGTGCCAGATGACTTTGCATTTTGTCTGGCCACAGAGCACTTCAAATGGTTCTCTCATACGAGAAGTTTATTATAGGTGTGATGTGGCCGGCTTCATTTCCTCAAGTAGGCAGCACCACTTACTATGTACCTTGTCCCTACTAAAGGTGGATCAGCCAGATTGGTTTCCACAAAGCACTTCTGTCTACCAGCCAGAAATGATTTTTTTAGGTTAAAGTTCACCTCATAAACAATCTGAACTTGTTAGTAGATTGTTTCAGTTACAAAGCCAAGAAGTCTTAAAGCAAAGAAGTTAGTCTGTAATGGTAATTTAGAGTAATCCTCACATATTAGGTTTTAGGTGGTTTGGCAGCAAGTGCTAGAAATTAAGTTGTCCCTCTCACACTTGGGATTTTACGCTCCATATCGCAATATATTAGTGTGTGTGCCTGGTTGTCTGTCCCCTGCTGTTTTGTTTCCCCTTGTGATCTGTGTCATACAAGACTGCACACCAATATTTCATAGAATTGTACAGGGGAGTGTAGACAGCTGTTAACTGGCTTAGCTAAAATGATGCACAAGAACACCAATTTTTACTTTTTCCCCCCAGATGCTTTCAAAACTGCTTTGGGCTGTTAATTTTTGGCAACTACCTTTATGTCAGAATCAAGTATTGATGCGTATTATAATAAAATGTAATGTAAATCTGAGTAATAAAGTTTTTAAAAGAGCCCATTCGTATATACGCATGTATAGTATATGCGTGTGTGTATATGCACACAACTTCGTTGTGTGTTTTCATTTCTTTTCTACCTTCTCCTTCCTAGCTGTAGAAAGCATAGTTCTGTTACTGATTTTTGACCATAGATTTTTAAAAACCTTTAGATCTGTATCTCAAAGTGTCTGTAGAGTGTGCCAATAGGAAACAATGTTGATTTTGCTTGTATTTCACATAGACTGATGAGTGGCTGTAGAGATTACTTTAAATGACCAGGCCATGCATTGCTTCTTTACAACATGCTCTTCCCCACTCTTGGTGCAGGAACTGTGGAAGAATGATGGGGAAAAAGATAAAGCACGTTCCTATAGGAAGGGCAGAATTGAGTACTTGCTTGCTTACTTCACTTAGACGAACAAGCGCTGAGCAGAAAGCTGATGTGTTTTCAGTAGTAAATTGCTGCAATATTTCATGATTGTTATCATTCCAATTTGGTTTTCTTCATATTCTTTGCAATGAAAAGCGTGTTTTATTCTTGCTTTGCATTTTAAGATAATTCCAAAATAAGATTGCTTTGGGAAGAAACTTAGCATTGAACTTCCTTTCTGGAAGTGAGAACTATCAGCTGTGGATCTGTCAGAGCATTGATAGGTGATGTGGGGGTACTACTTTGCCTCTACTTTTTAGTGGCCTCTTTATGTTTGTCTACAGCTACCTGCTGTCTTGGGGAAGTGGCCTTGAATTGGGTGAAGTGTTTGTGACAGACCTGATGTTTCCTTCAGAAAAACCAAAGAATTTCACAAAGAAAATTCATGCTACATACAGAGAGCATTGGAATAAGGTCATTCTGACTAGCATCTGATACTGTCAGGAAAGCCCATGAACCTTCCTGTACTACACTCATCCCAAGGTATCTGGGAATCACAGACACTGATGGTATTCTTTTTATGGCAAATTTGTCGCATCCTGAAAACAGCAATATTTTTCTATGAAAATCATTTTTAGTATTGTTCTTTACATAAGACAGACAAACGTGGTGTTGTGTGGTCTCGGAATGCAGGTATGGAGAGACTTGGGCATCTCTGGCAACAGAAGTAATGCACTGAAAATGCTTAACTTTATTAAAATGTGGAACATTTCATCCGTTGTGAGGCTCACGTCATATCTTGATGAAGTGCTTTCAAAAAACATTTATGATGGTGTCTGTATTTCTGTGACTTCCTGTTTTTCCCTCTCAGACTGTTACACCTTTTCTCATCACACATTGTGAAAATATCTGTAGAGGCGTTTTGTTGGCAGGGAGACTTTTGTAGAGCAAGCTGTGCATGTTGGCACCTGTCTGCATTCAGAACGAATACGCAGGTTGTATCCCTGCAGGACCAACACTGTTTCCAAAGATTTGAAAAAGGAATAATGGACTTAACATGTAAGAGTTCAAGCAATGCTTGAACTCACTTCTATTAAAGGTTTTATAAAATTTCAGAGCTTTTTTAAAATCTGTCCAGCAAATATAATATATTTCAATGGCTATTACCTAGAAATAATATTGAAGTATTTAATTCTTTATGCTGCTGTTTAATTGTTCAACTTATTTGTTTGTTCAGTTGTTTCTTTGCTTTTTCTGATAGCAGCTGCAAGACTTCACAAGTCTAAAAAATTACTCTCTTCAACTGCTTTGGAATAGACAATTGCTATATAAACATTTTCTGAAATACAGCTTAATAGCTGTCATGGAAAAGATTTGTGCTACCAACAGCTGATGGATTCCTGCGGGGAAATGTCCTGATAGAGCCATTTGCATGCATAAGATGTGGCAGTGATGCACAGCACTGATCAGACAGCAAAGAAATTAAATCTGGACTGAGGTAAGAACAGAGGTCAAAAAACGGTGGCATGCAGCAGACTGTCATCATGCAGCAATCAATTGATTAAAAGAACTGCAGGGAAGAATTGTAAACTGATGCTGTATTTGAGTGTCTTGCATTAGAGTGTTTCGTTAGCGATTCTGTGTTATTTTCAGTTCTCCAAGACTCTTCCTTTAGAACACAATGCCGCTTGAATAGGATACCTCAAATCCTTGTATTTTGTAAGAAATTAATTGTCAAATTGAAATAAATTTTCAAATATACAGTGTGAAGCCCTGTGTTTTGTGGTGAAAAAGAAATCAAACTCACTTTTCCTTTGGCTACAGGACTTTATTATCATTTTAGCAGTTTTGTTTTACATAATAAATAAGCAAAAATGCTTTACATTTTTAGGGAATACATATATAATTCTGAGCATTAATAGATTGTTTGGTTTGCGTGCTTTTTCTCCTACATTTGCCAAGTAGCTCATATCTGCATCATATAAAAAAAGCAAAACCTTATGTTCAGGAAAAAAAAAAAGAAATAATAAAATTATGTCTGTGTAAATTTTGAAGTATGACTTAAATGTTGAAAAAATCCTTTTTGTTATGTTTTGTGGTTTTTAGAGACAAGTCCTGATATTCTGGCAGGTATCCCATTCAGAAAAACAGCCTTTCCGCTTTGTCTCAGTGAGATAGGCTCAAATTTTACATGTATAGTCCAACGTAGTCAATTTCATTAGATTACTGAAATGCCCTTTAGAAGTGATGTGACTACTGTCACCCGGAGTCTGTTCCCGTACCATCTTATTTACATTGCACTGTTTCTGTTAATAGGAGAAAAACTTTGGAGCCATCAGTAAGGGAGTCATGTTTTCAACCTTACGTTTTGGTAAAATATTCCCCCTCTCAACTCTCTTTCTCTCTTCCATTCCACGCATACTTGCTATAGACCTGCCCTACCCCAAGGTGGACGGTCCTGTCAAGTTGCACAATAGAGACATCTCTGATAGAAGTATCTGTATTGGCCTACATAAGTACAGTGGAGAAAAATTTGGGCATTTTTTGTAATGTATCCCAATTCCCACTCCACTTTTGTGACATTATTTCTTCCAGTTACTAAAAGCATTGCCACTATCAGAGGCCGCATCGCGTTCTGCAGCGTTAGTGTACTGTGAACATCTGTAGTTTAACTGACTGAAAGTTGATGTCTGAAGTCGTATTTTTCTCTCGATATAGTTTGCTTACATTCCAGCTGTGAATGTGCAATTGCTGTTTCTATTTTGGAACGGCAGGAAAAATGTTTCACACGTTTGCTTTTTTAATCACAGATCTTTTCTTAAATCTACAATGCATTATCATATGTGAATGCATAATTGAGTCGTTATTTCCTAACGGGAAATTCATGTATTTGAATCTCATGTACTGTAAAACTTCTGTGGGAGGGTGATGGAACACCTCCTTTACTCGAGATTGTTGAATAAAGCCTGGAAGTGTGAATAACAAGGTAGAGGCTGGAAAAATATTTTGTGCTATTTTAATGAAAAATATCAGTGGAAATTTTTTAACTGAAGCCTAATTTGTATGTTCCTGAAAACATGTTTTTGTAATGACAAATACGTAGCAGAATGGGAAAATACAGCAGATTGACTTTGTGTGCAGCAGTGCCACTAACGAGGTATTGGGAGACATGCATTATGAAGGAGTTGTGCATCAGGTTTCTTTTTAATGATGCAGACAATGTCAGTTTCTCATTAATAGGGCATGGCTTTAATTTAAGAAAATTAACATACAAGTCTTAGCGTCACTGTACCTTTTAAGAAGCTGGGTGCGTTCATTACTAACACTGACTGGGAAGGCTGTTAAGGAAAGCCACTGTAAAGCCAGCTTATGTCTCGACAATTCATAAAAGCAGAATGATAATAACATTCACACATAACGTTTCTATAGCTTTGCCACATTCTCCAGCTCGAGAAGAATGAAGGAGTGCAATTAAACTGAAGGTGTTGGTTTGGTTTTGCCCATTTTATGTTGTTCCTAAAAAGTCAGTGTTCTGGTAGCGACAGATCCGGTATTTCTGATCATATTTATCGTGAAAGATATCTTTCATACGTTTTTTAGTAAATGAAGTCAGACGACTGAATTTCCAAGTGAACATGAATTCAACTCCATAACAAAGCTTTCTCTGTTAAACTTTTAATCAAAAGCAATAAAAATACTGAAAATTATTTTCAGATGTGTTAGAAGTATTTTTGTTTACTCATAGCAATAAATATTCATACATACAAAGAGGTGACTGATTATTTTTGCTGCACGTAGAAGATGGAGGGCGTGTAATTAAAAGAGTGTGTATTTCATTTCATTTTCCTCTGACAAGGTGCGATCCATGAGCAAGTATTTTTCCATATTGCACAAGCCAGGTAAGCATTTTCTTTAGCAAAGGTCTCTTTCTAGAGCGTCTAATAAGAGAGAGAAAGCTTCTAAAATGTAAACTTGGATCATGTGAAGAAATGGAGCTAAATACAGCTGACTCGGATCTACAACACCCTTCAGTGTTGGTATTTACACCTATTACGTGGGGAGCGTTCATTGTTTTGTCAAAAGCGCATGAAGACTGTTTGGGGAAGTGATGGAAAGACAAACTGGACAGACTCATCAGTAAAACATTCACTGATCCATACGTCTCCTTATTTCCTAATTTGCAAACTTTATGGAGAAGTGAAAAAAGGGGGAATCTATTCCTAGTAGGCTGGACAAAATTTAAATGTATGGCGTATGCCTTCTACTTGCTATTTTACTGGACTAACCGAGATGTGTGCAAAGTGTTCACTTCAAAACGCTGAGGTACCCTGCTCTACTTCCAGTGCAATCTCGCTTCTCGTGGTTGTGCAGTGACTTCAGGCTGTTCTTACTCAGATTGTCCATTGACATAATTTGTGAAGCGCGTGAATCAGTCAAATAATGAATCCTACCTTCGTGTTGACAATGAGATTTATGCTTAAGGAAGTCCAGTGCGTTAAAAGCTGAACTTTTCCAAATTCAGGAGGCTACAAATAATTTTAAAATAATGCTTAAATGTTCGTTATTCCCTTGACAATAAAGAGAACATCTCTGGTGCTAAGATTAAGATGTTATTTTGACTACCTGGTTTGAAAACAGCCTTATCCCAAAATATTGAGCAAAATGCGCTGTTTAGAAGTTTCTTATTTCAGTGTTTTTACTGGGGAATATCCTTAGCTCCTGCTGTGTGATTTGTGCCAATTCACCATGACAAGACCTGTAACCCTCTAATACCTACCTTTTTATGTATTAATTTGTCACTGTATCATTACCTGTTAAGATTAAATGGTGGTGGTAAAAATTTCTGAGTACTGAAAAAAACGTTTGAATGATTAATAAATAAGCATGTTCCAAACTTAGTTCCATTTGGTTAATACAGCTGTATTACAGATACTAAGAATCACCACTCTTTAAACAAAGTTCATTTGTCGGGACGTGTAACAGATGGGCGGGTAGCTGATGTAGGGTTTCACACTTTGTCAAGAATACCTAAACTAGAGTGTATAGTTTATGATAAAAATAACAAAAAAATAATAATCTTGGATGTGTTTTGAGAAGGAAGGGTTAAGGGAAAAGATGTTCTTCATATAAACCTCTGCATATAACACCTGTCATTTAATTTTGTTGCACACTATAAAATAACAAAAATAAGATCTGCAACAAATCTTCTCACTGGCACCAGAGCTTAAGCTTTGCCAACAAAGCACTGAAGCTAGATGTACTCTTTTTTTCCTCACCTTGAAGGTACTGTCACACATGTCTTGCCAGGAACACGCGAGTCTGTCCCTCATTGACCTTCAGCTGTGCTCAGTAAATGTAACCATGTTTTCTCATGCTTTTTTGGAAATCATTACAGTTTGGCTTCTTAATTAAATGTAAATACTCTTCTACTACTGTCACCTTCCATTGGCTATTATTACAGAAGTTCCAATATAATGGGGTAGTGCTGTTTCCTTGTGGGTTTCTGGAGAAGAAGCTGATGAGGGGCTTTGGTTTTTGTACATAAACGTATTTACTTCCTCGGAATTGTATCCGTAATTTTCTCCTACGTGTCCCGTTGCTGTACATGATGAAGTTTGAAATGTACCATGTTTGGCTAAAACATGGTGATAATTTAGAAGCACAAATGGAACTTGTCCAGGGGGTCTGACATCCATCACGCGCTCACTTTCAGAATCGTGATCAAGCTTTACAGTCATTCTCTCATCACTGTCCAGTTCATTTAGGCTTGTAGCGTGGTGACTAATATGCCCGTATTTAGGTTCCTTCATACAAATCCGTCTTGTTTGTTCATACACTGAGGGCACAGGTAGCAGATGACTTAATTGTCCTAAAGCTTTAGACTGGAAACATTCTGATTTTGGCAGCAAGGAGTTAGCAACTGAGTTTGAAAAAGAACTTTCATTAATGCTCATTTTTTCTTGTAGGTCTCTGTTAAAAGCTAACTTGTTTTCTTCTTTAATCAGATGGGGAGGTGGCTGAATCCTGTTTTCTATTTTGTTGGGTTTCATGATGCTGGCATCATAAATCTCTTCTTTGTATCTGCTGCCTGGCATGGGTGCTGTGCAACTTGTAAAGTTGTCGGAGAGAGCATCTTGGTTGTATCTCCTGTTTGATACGGGCACTTGGAGGAAAGAGAAAACATGTTAATTACTGAAGACAAGATCATATGATAGTTAGACTCTGACACATTCTATGACTCAACTGTAATACCCATTTGCTTTGGGTCAGAACCAAGTCCCACTGAAGACATCAGAAACATTCTCATTTGCCTCAATGGTTTTGGATAAGCCTATCTAAGACACTACTGAGAATTCAAAAAGCATTCGGAAGGCACTTGGTGTTGAGCAATTCTCAAAATGTTTTCCATGCTATGCAAAAGGCCCATCTGTTTATTTTCACTAATAAACATAATTACATAATTATTACTCTCTGCCATCGTTAATATGGCCAAATTGGGAAATTAAATGAAAGAACTAAATGATCACAAACGTGACTCACTATTTAAAAACCTCAGACTTAATTAGCTCTTTTCAGAACTTAACAAATGATTTATCAAAAGAAGGACAATATTTTCTCATGGTTACCGAATGTATTCTTCCTGTTGCTGTGGAAATATGTAGGACATTTATCCTTGTAAGGAAAGGAGAACAGAGTTTTTAGTATTAGATACTGACTTTCGTCTTGTTAAAGTCTTTGCTTTTTTTTTTCTTTGAAAAAAACGAAATCAGATATTAAAAATGTCTATTGAAAAGTGACAGAAATACTTCAGAAGTAGTGCTGAATCTGCTTTCAAGGTACTTTCATGTAGTGAAACTGTTTGAATAATAGAAGTGTAATCTACACTATACACCGACAATGTCTACATTAGAATGCAGGGAGTACTAAACTGGGTGTGCAATGAAAATCAGAAGATAGATTTTAAAATTTCAGGGGAGTATGAACCTAGGATTTCTGTTTAGGTTTCTTCTATAAAATATATTGAGAATCTTTTCTCTGAAGCTTCTGTATGCTGGTTAAACTCATTTAATTGTTTGAATTGTTTTTGTCACTTTCTGCTTGGCCTACATGACATTTCCTTTTAGTATGGTGTTATCAAACAACAAATGATAGGTGAAAATGTACTGTTTCAGTCCTGTACAGTATGGCTTCGATTAGGTGAGTACCAGTATTCTGTGCTGAGTGTTTTGTATGAACAGTTTGGCAGTTGTACTACTCCTACAAGGCGTATTTGAAAGTTAGATGTTAAACGTTAAAAGAGGTGCTTACCAAGTTTCTCAAGTTAAACCTGAGCTGCGTTTTCTGTCCTGCTCATTGGAAGTCCTGCACAACCTAAGTGCCTTCTGTAAAAGGGATTTTCTGTTTTCCTAAAAATTTTACACGTTTGAAAAGTTTTGGAGTTCTGCATAGTAGTTGCTGACGTAACTGCACCCGCTAATAATTAAATATTCCCTGTGCTATAGTAGACTGGAAAAACCTTCATGTATAACAGAGGAAGCAGAAATAGCTCAATTGTACCTTTTTGACATGCACAGCTTCATTAATTTCAGAGGGAGTTGCACCACGTAATTAACACCAGAATTTAAACAGAAATCTGGATCCAATTTCTTCTTGACCAACCCACCATCCTCCAAGAAGCAACAACCTTTCCGGTTCTTGTTTTTAGTTTCTGTGCAGCCATTTTTGTACCAAGAGGTACACGCAGCCCTAAGTAAATTGAATTCTCATCATCTGTTGAAAAATGGCCTTCCTCGATCACAAATTGAAACAGGGATACAGCCACGTGCTTGAATATAACATGGAAATTTTACAAGTATAATTGTACTACTATAATTTTTAACTCCACTTTCAGCGTTCTCATTGTAAGTCTCCGTGCTGAGAGTTGCTGATGTATAACCAATATGATTTAACTAATCTGGGATATCAGTCTTGGTGTTTTCCCAAACTTGACGCATCCGCAAGAGTCATGTGTTGGTTCTCTTATTGCATCATGGAGTACTGTTGCCTCTTGGCTCTGCTCCCTCCTCTGAACAAAAGATTGTCCTTTCCCATTTTTAGAGCCCGAGCTTGTAAGAAGCTGAAGCATCACAGCAAACAGTTGGACATAGTCTTCTTATTTTTTTTAATCTTGAATTCTGCTGAACTGATGGCTGCTTTCTCAGTCCAAGAAGTAACTTGCATACTCAGAGATTTACAAGGTATTATCCATTTTTTTCTATCCTGTGCCTCCAACATGGTTTTCATCTCTGTTGCTGATGAAGGAGGTAAGCATTTGGTTAATTGTTTGCAGGCTTCCATTAAAGTTGTCAGCACTTTTGTGGAGTTAGAGCAGTTAAGCAGGACGGCAGTGCAACAGAGCACAGTAGTTTTGGTCCACTTGCATTCAGAAGAGTTGGCAGAGCTAGACTGAAATCTGCTTGTCTTCCTTTGCAGATAAAAACCAAAGAGTGCCCTGGGAAAGACTCCCTGCAGGGACTTTTCTCATACACGAGTGAATAGAAAGCTGAACTACTGCTCTGTGCTGCTGTGAATGGGCAGTATCCTTGGATTGATTCCACCTGTCCAGTACATGGGCAGTTGTCAGGGTACCTGCCTCAGCAGCTGCATTCTGCACGTTCTCTGTCACTGGACACTCTTTATGATCATAGAATTCAGTGCACTAATCTGGGATGCTTCCTGGCCCGTTCTTCTGCCAGGGGAACTCAGCTGTGCTGAGTGACAGAGCTACACTGCACATCTAAGGCTGTATATCATACCAGAGTGATAGGAGCTTCTAGAAGGCTCTTCATACATACTTACACTGCCTCCATTCATAGCAGCCTACAACTGCAGCAGTGAGCACAGTCCATCAGGCATCATGTCACTGCTAATTCTCACCAAGCAGCTCTGCTTTCCTACTTGTGCACTGGGTGCAGCTCAGGCAAGTAGAGAGAAAATTTGACAGTAAGAGCTCCCCTTCCCTGGCAACCTGCTCAGAGTTCAGTATCCAACCACCCAAATGACAACAAGGAAGGCTACTCTGGAAGAAACTAGTCTGTAAAATATATAATACCTATGCATAGTTGCAGTATACTGGAGTAGTCTTTCTCCTGTTTAACCTGGTGCTGCAGTGAGGAGTGTTCCCTCTTGACCTTCACGTAGTGCCTGCCATTAAAGGTCCGTTGGTGTTCAGTATGGGAAAGATGCTCTCAGAAAGGTTATTTCATTCATAAACATGTCTTTGTCTGACAAGAAGAGTCAGTTAAGAGGTAGAGCCGCTCCTTGTTTTCTCATTGCCCATCCGTTTCAGTAAGTAATGACAAAAAGACATCTTAGAATCAATGAAGGAACACCAGTACTTAGAATAGACCTTCATGCACCTGGTACATGGTCCTTATCTGCAGGCAGCTTTGCATCCAATCTGTGGAAAACCTTGTCTGTTTTTACATCACAGATGAAGGTCCCTTCATGCATGCCTTGTCTTGCATAAATTTTCTTGGGCCTTCTGATCTACATTAATCTCAGAAGAGTGTACTCCGGACAGTTTCTACATGTTCTGAAAAGACAGTTGTGATATTAAGCTTCACATGGAGAGTACAGACTGGCCAGCAGCATGACTTAAGTGAAGTGTGGATACTCTGATACCCACAGTAGCAATGTAACCATGCAAGCGTACAAAGGAAACATCCCTGACTACGAAGATGGTTGACTTCTCTGAAGAGATCCTCTTTTCTGATGAGTAGGCCAGCTGGAAAAAAGTGGAAGAAGTTTCAAAACCAGATTCTGAGGCAGCAGCATCTGATTTGCAGGCAGTTTTATCTGCTACGTGCTTTTCCAGAGCTTTGATGGCTTGGCATAATCATCTTAAAATCTCTGATCTCTCCAAAAGACACTACTTTCCATAGTAAAAGATGTCTCTCGCCTACGGCATTTTTGGCAGATGCCTCTGTGGATGTGATGTGGAATAGCCCTAGCATCCAACCCGGTTGCCAGATGTCATATTTGGCATTGCCTTTGGATTGAAGATAGTGATGCTAAGCAGATCCTCTCTGCTTTGAAGCTTACTAGCTGTCAGTTTGTCAGTGAACCACTGGAAAAAGCAATAGTTGACAATGTAAGGAAGATCAGATGCCCCTTTTAACTCAAAGCAAAAAGTTGCTTCCAACAGTTCAGATTTCTCTTCTGCCAGCAGCCTCAGCAGAAGTACAACAGGGCTAATTCTTCCTGAGGAGGAATCAAACTCCGGAACAACTAGAGATAAATCCTCTGTGTGCAATGCAGGCTTGTTTTTTCCCCCCTTTCCTGGTACTGCCTGTGAACTTCAGTAGTGATCTCTCACCAGGCCTGATTTGACTATATTTTCCTTCTGAAATAGCAAAATTATGAGGGATCTTGCAGAGAATTAGTCATATCAAGTCACTTTTCATCAATTCCCTAATAGCTAAGCACCCATTAAAGTACATCTCTGCTCAAAAGAGAACCCATATATTCCAACTTAAACAACAGAAGCATAAGTAGAAGTAGTAGCACAAGAACTCCATTTTCCTGGTCATGAAGAGCTGGTGAAGGTAGGCATGCATGATGAAACAGGAAGATGTCAGCAGTTCCTTGCAGTGATTTGTCGGGAACTTTTTTTCTCTAAACAGATTTAACAGTATTCCTGTGGAATCCTTCTGGCTTCATGTATTTAATGGGAGCTGTTTGCCCACATCAACCAACCAGTGGTAAATTGCTTGTCTGGTGCTATGCTCACTGGGCTTTTCTGGCAGATTTTATGGCAGATGTCAGTTAGAGAACAGTCAGTTTTACAGACTGTTCTCTAAACAAGCTGTTCTTTCCATATCCATTCTCAGTGTATCTGATCAGCAAGGGGGTGAATCTGCTATCTCAGTCAGTCTCACTTCCCCCATTAGTCTGGAAGCAGAGAAGAAAAGCTGGGCTTCTGTATACCTGGGACAGCTTTGTTCCTGCAGACTCACTGGGGAGAATTTGCTTTAAACCTTATACTTATCCTCAACAGATATAACTTCTTTCTTGTCCACAAAGATATGGCACCTTTAGAAAGGGCGAAAACATTTCTAAAACATCTCTTCTAGCTTAAGGCTACTCCTTATCGCACCCAGCCCACAATAGCAGCAAAAGGAGGCCAGCACATTAAAGGAACCTGGGCTCAGGAAAAAAAAAGCCAAAACATTTAACCTCCACTATGCTATAAGGAAATCTTAAATATTGTTCATTTTCAACCCAAATGCAGAACAATAAAGTACAATGCTACAGTCAGTTTGGTGCCATCAAATGGTCCTGCAAAGCGCAAAATCCTCGACAGAAGTTACTCTGTGGGAGACACATGCAGTGTCTGATACCATCTTCTGTCTTATGTAACGGGCTCATATTTTAACATCTGCGGATGTACCCTTCAGATCTGGGATATCTAATGATTTATCCTCATGTGAATAAATCTAATGCCTCCTCCATCCCATCCATAATGAAGTTAGAAGAAAGAAACATTTCCAACTTGTAACTTTATGTCAACCAGTCTGGTGACTTTTAAATAACCAAAGCAGTGTACGCAGATAGGTGTAATGTATAAGAGATCCAAAGATTAGAGTGTATCTTTAGCCTGTTTATATTATTTATAGCTTTGCGTGGTTATTTCTTATCGGTTGCCATCTCAGAGAAGTCAGTGTTTTCAGTGCTTCCTTCAAGTTTTTAAGCTGACCATCTATACAGAGAGATGATGCAGGTGATCAGGCAGGACCACTGAAGACATTTTAAATGAAGCAGGAAGAGAGTGCATTTCATTTACTCATCCCCTGTAGTAACTGAAAGGTAAATACATTCAGAATGGCTTTGTATTCGGAAAGGACAGATTTCAATTTTTGTGGAAATAGAACATGTTTATTTTAGTTTCTGTATGTGGACTGAAATGCCTTTGTTTCTTTCCGACTTCAGCAGTGACAGCAAAATGTGAAGACAAACTGTGCCAGCGTTAAAGGAAGTGGTATCACTACCATGTTCTAAAAATGATTCTGGTGAATGCATTTTTTGATGCTTTGTTAATATAATCATAGAATCACCTCTGCGACTTGTGTTCATGTTGGAAGAGACCTCCATCCCCCTGCCACCAGATTGGGCTGCCCAGGGCCTCATCTAACCTGGCCTTGAAAACTTCCAGATACAGAGCATTCACAGCTTCTCTTCTCAGTTTGGGACAGTGCTTCACCACCCTTTGAGTAAATAATTTCTTCCTGATACTGAATCTAATCATAGATTTAAGTTTTAAACAACTATCCCTTGTCCTGTCACTACAATCTCTGACAGAGTCCCTCTCCAGCTTTCCTGTGGGTTACCTTTAGGTACCAAAATTCCCAGTAAGGTCTCCCCAGAGCCTTCTCTTCTCCGAGCTCAACAAGCCCAGCTGCTTCAGGTTTTCTTAAAAGAGAGGTGCTCCAGCCCTCTGATCATCCTCACTGTTTCCTCTGGACCCTCTCTAACAGAACCATGGCCTTCTTATGTTGGAGGCCCCGGAGCTGAATGCAGTACTCAAGCTGAGGTCTCATGAAAGAGGAGCAGAGATGGAGAATCCCATTCCTCAACCTGCTGGCGACACTTCTTTTGATGCAGTCCAGGGTATGGTTGGCTTTCTGGGCTGCAAGTGCATACTGTTGGCTCACCTTGAGCTTCTCATCCACCAACAGCCCCAAGAACTTCTCAGGATTGCTCTCAATCAATTCTACAGCCAGCCTGCTTGGATTTGCCCCAGCCCAAGTGAAGTACTTGGCCTTGTTGAACTTGGTGAGTTTTGCACGTGGCCACCTCTCAAGCCTGCCAAGGTCCCTCTGGATGGTATCCCTTCCTTCCTAATATTCCTAATCAAGTTCTTATGGTAAAGGGAAACAGGATAAACATGCAAACACTATAAGCATACTAGATGTTACATTTCCATGTTGATGACCTACATTTCCTATCCATCTTGTATTTCCTATTTCCAAAGTGCAGTTACAAGTGTTTTCCAGACACTACAGAGCCTTTTTTTCTTTTTTTTTCTTTTTTTTTAAATGACACCTACCTTCATAACTCTGTCCAAGATTATGTCGGATGATGTTCACTGGCTGCTCAGGAAGATTTTTGGATGGTGACTGGCTGTTGGGTACCAAGGAGTTGGCATAATGCCACTGGCATTCTCCATTTGTCTGCAGCGTACTCAAGAAAAATCGAGCCACTTCACAAGGTGCTCCTTGAGACTGCCCAAACTTAGAAGGCAGCATTTGCTTTTTGCTACTGAAGACATGAGAGTCTACAGGGAAGTGTCCATAATGGTAAGAGAAAGGCAAGCTATATGATGGGGCATATAAAAGTTCACTGTTTTCTGAATGAAAGTTTTGTTCTTGAATGGTGGCAGCGTTCACTGCGGGGCTGGATCGCCAGTTTCCCACCTGGCTGCATTCCAGTTTGTCTGTTTGGAATGAGCTGTATTGCTGGGGAAAAAAAAAAATGAGGGGGAGA
This sequence comes from Aquila spilogaster, assembly GCA_024606505.1. Lineage (NCBI taxonomy): Eukaryota > Metazoa > Chordata > Aves > Accipitriformes > Accipitridae > Aquila > Aquila spilogaster. The sequence goes on from JANHGO010000685.1 coordinate 22,817, forward strand.
GAGTTAAATAACTAACTTTAATATGAAACAGCATAACATATCATAAAGGCACCCAAAGCTGGGCCTCCTTGGACTAAAATCTCACTGGCTAAAGGGGCTGGCTTACCAGTGCATTTAAAATTCTTTATCTTCACTGTGCTTTACCTTTGCTTAACACAGGAACAAAGAACAATCTTGACATCCTAATGCTAAAGTTTTATTTGGTAATATAGCAAGTTGGATTTTAGCTAGTAAGTGTAGGCAGTTGCAAATACCGGAGAGCATAAGTTTGTTGCAAAGCACAGGAAGTTACTGATAAGTGGAGTTACAGACCATGAATGTGTTTTGACTGAAGTGTATGTGCTAGCTGCACTTAGTGCTTTTGTAAGATAATAGTAGTCCCTCTCAGCAAAGCCTCAGAATCTCTCATGTTTAGTATCAGCCTCACCAACTCTGTTTTATGATCTCCACTGTTTGCCTTCCCATCTAGTCCTAGCTCACCCAGAGACAGTGACAGATATTCCAAACCCCCATCCCAGTGCTCTGCCTTTCTAGGATTCCTTTTTATGAAGCATTCGTCAGCATAAGGAAACTGACAGTATCTATGTGACATTAAAAACTCTGCACATCAAGAGTGAATGAGATGCATTCTACATCATTCTACTACAACTGTCCTTAATACATTGCTTTCTTCTTTTTACCAAGAAAACGTGTTAGGTTTTTTAAGTACTCTATATCCTCCAAATCCAAAAGTCTTTCTGTCTGCATCACTTGCCACTGTTGTTTTGTACTGCTTGTGCTGTCCACCCCAAGAACAAAAGGTTCGCATTGTATTCTGGCCTACAAGGGATTTCCTGCAGAAGAGCATACTGTAGTCAGTTGTACAGTAAGGTCAGCTGCAGAGGATCTCTATCCTGGCTCAAGGACTCTACCACAATAACTGGCAGGGAAATATTGCTGAAAAAGTTACCTGTTGTGGGTAAGGTGTTGTTCTGAGTTTTGCCTTCATTTTATTACTTTTGGGTTTTACTATTTTCCTTGTTTCCTGCGAGGTAGATACTGAGTTTCTGCATGAAAACTGTGACTTAGAAATGGTAACCTGGTCCAGTGACAACTGAAGTTCCTTATACTCAATATCTCTGCAAAAGAACAGTCCAATAAATCACATATTCAGACATACCACAAATCCAAAATAGCTCCTTTGAAAATACATGTCACAATGTTTTCATTCTTCCAAGAATCTGAGTGCTGAGTCCACTCGGCTGGGGATGCTAGCAAGCAGTGAATTTTACGGTCTGACCCTGTTTTCATGGGAGTCTATCACAAGCATTCCACTGGAAACAGAGTTAACATCTTTGCACTAAATGTCCTTGCTCTCTGAACTTATTGTTCTCGGCCATCTGTGGCACTCTCTATTTTGGAATCACAGCCATGTCAGCTGATAGGAAGACATGGATCAATTAATCTGTCTCCTCAGTCAAGAGCTGGTCTCTTCCCTGGCTCTCACAACTTGCTCTGAGGAGAGGCAAAGGGGCAATGTTCCTTTCCTACCAGCACAATGCCCTTGTAACTTAGGCCATAGGAGCTGCAATGTGGTTTTTCTGACAGCCTCTAGACTTTCATTTCTCCACTGTTCTGCTCAGTTTTACTCGTTCTACAAACAGGGCAGATTTTTGTACAAAAGGGGATAAAAGGGGAAACAAGAGCAGGCTGTGAATCCTCTACTGAAACATTAAGTGATATATTTTTTATGATTAAGTGGTCTTGTCTGGTTTTGTCAGTAGCAACAACAAAGCATATTTTTGAAAGGAAAACTAGAGAAAAACCTACTTCTCTCTCAATTCCTGCCTAGAACTCATTTCTTTCACATTTCACTTCTTCTCATTTCACTTTTTGATGGTGAATAACCTGGAAGTAAGTTCAACTCAAAACTATCCTCTTATGACCCTGGCGCAGTCTCCTCTTTTTTATTCGAATCACTGCCCCAACTCATGGGACTCACGCAGGCTCTGGGAATATTTCCTTAGTGCTGTTATCTCACATCTGTACAGGAATGAGAGTAGTACAGACCAATGTGTCTAGGGCTGAATATCTGCTTTAGGTAGGTTAAGGAAATGCACTATGGTTGCTCATACACTTTAACTCTTCAATGCCAAGCAATAGAAACAGCATTATAATACGCAAACACACATGACCCCACCACACATGTCATGCAAACACAACTTACTTTGAAGCAAGTTAAGGAATGGACAAATCTAGAAAAAAGAGCGTGTAGTTCCTTGCCTTCTTCCTCTGTTGTTCAACCCAAGGGTACCCGCTATCTTTTTCTTTTTTTTTTAACACTTAGTCATTTCAGGCACAGTCTATTTCATTATTACTTATTCCTCTTAGCCCATGTGGATTTATGTCTCTCTTAGGTTTATATCATAAGGAGAATTTTGTAGCACCTTCATGGCTTCAACCAGAAATAAGAACTTGCAGACCCAAACCAGTGCACACTCACGAGCCCAGTGGGAGCTGTTTGTCATTGTGTGTACCTGTTCAGCCCAAGGCAAGTGAGGGAATCCTTGATTATCCACTCATCCCCCAAAGGAGTAATACTTTCTACCATTTCTCTGTCTCTCTGACACTGTGACCTCTGCTAAGTAACACTGTGTCGGGACAGCACCACTGCAGTTCTGATGACAGTTGCAGAACTGGGATGCAGGCATAACACAAATAGCTACCGGTGGTACTACGTATTCAAGCATACTGTATATGAAAAAATCATCATAAATACAAGCTTTTTTTTTTTAGTTCAATGAGCTTCTGTAGCTAAAACAGGGAGGATATGAGGAGAGCAAAGTGGCTGTAACATGCAAACACAAAATGATACTGGAAGACACAAGTAAAACAAACTTAAAGGATTTAAGTAATGAATCAGTTACTGATAACATGTAATGGTACAAAGTATTTTGACTTACGTAAGGACATAATTGACACTCACTATGCAGTGAGGCCGTGATGAACGGCTGTTATGCACAATGGTAGCGTAGCTCTGTACCCAAACCCAGCCTCCTTGTTTGGACAGTAGTCGATAGTACTTGGTTGTTACTTGGCCTTTCACCAACACTGTGAGTAAAATACAAAAAAAGCATTTCACATTGCTTGGAATTATGATCTAGAGATTCCCTGGAGAGATCTGTTTGCAAGGGAGGGACTTTTCTCCCTCCTCCTTCCCTCTTTGACTTCCTTCTCCCACAAGACTTTAAATAGCTTCTTCGCAAAAGTATCTACTCTACTCCTTTATATAGTTTCACAGTGTCACATTGTTGCTTACAAATAATATGTTGTGAACTATTAAGGTTTGTCTTCTGTTCTTTTCCAGTTCACCCTACTCTTTTCTGCTTACATTTCTGCAAAAGCACTTTCTGTTTCTAATCTTCTAACTGAAGATGAGTAGTTCAAGGCAGCAAAAGTACTTTCAAGTGGACACAACATTCCAGTGTATTTAGAAGCACTTTTCATATTCATTGCTTGAAAGGTAACTGTGTATTTTGCTGTGTATTTTATGCTACGTTGCTATGATTCCTTTTCCTCTGTAAGCTCTACATTTTGAAGGTTGACATAAAAGGGCAATTTTAAAATACTATTCAGTTCTTAAATATACAAATGAAGGCAGGGCCAGAGGGATAAATTAGTTATCAGGTAGATTTCTCTAGAAATGTAGTCCTCTAAACAGCCTGAATGCTCTGTGAACAAAAACGTTTTGTGGCATCATTAAATATTTAATTTAGCCACAAATATTTCTGGTTCAATGCCAGGCATTTATCTAATGATTCACCAGAAGATAATTAACAGCCTTCAACTATTCTTTTTGTCTTGTAAAAGCCTGAAGCATTTGTTTAGAAAACCCCATTTTCTCACTCCCCTATGCAATCAGTGATTTTAAATTAGGAAAAAAAAAGTCTTGATACTCAAACTATTGCAAAAAATAATATTTTTTGAAATAAAAATCAGTAGCAAAAATTCCTTGTAGCTTTGTGTAATACATGATTAAGGAATGAAATTACTGCTTACAGATATACAGTTTGTACTACACTGAACTCATTATCAAAGCTCACTCTAGTTTTGTTCTCTCTGTATATGAGCTTGGTGCAGAAGCAGATATACAGTAAGCCAGAAAACCAGCAGCTTCCTCTTTCAGCCAACTCTACTAGAGCAAATGATTACTTGAAGTTAAAATACACAGACTTATAATTAGTATTCATACGAGATTCTTCTGACAGGGAGGGTATCCAGTGTTAAATCAAGAACAAAAAAAGTAAAAAGTGTATAATCGTTTTTTATTTGTTTTATTTGCTAATGAAACACATGGTTATCAGTCATCACTGAGATTGGCTTTTTTTTGATCACTTGTTACTTGGGAAAGTGCGCATCCGTAATTTCAGTAGTAATTAGAGATTGCAATAATGTGGATAATGTAAATAACCCAAAGGAAGACTGACAAACAGAAGCAAGATTTCTTCTTCTTGGTAAAAAGCCCTTTAAGTCTGTTGCATACAGGCCCTCTATCTGGACAGCTTACTCTCTGCACAAGGCAGAACGTATTTAGACTTTTCTTCAAATCCGGAAAATCTCCCCAAGAAAAGCAAGTTCTTCATGAATGATTATAGACAGGTCTTCCCAGAAGTATCAGTTCTTCTTCCATTCCTATGGAGTCGTTTCACAGAATCACAAAATGGCTTAAGTTGGAGGGGACCTTAAAGGTCCAAAATCTGTGCCGTGGGCAGGGCTGCCTCCCACCAGACAGGGCCTCACAAGGGCAGAGAGCAGTGGCAGACAATCCCCTCCCTCTCCCTGCTGGCCACTTCTCTTTTGGTGCAGCCCAGGATACTGTTGTCCTTGCAGGCTGTAAGGGCACACTGCTGGCTCATGTCCAGCTTTTTGTTCATCAGGATCCCCAAGTCCTTCTCCACAGGGTTGGATTATAGGATATGGCATCCATTTGTTCAGAAAGCAAGAAGATAAAAAGCAGCATCTTGCAGGACATTCAAAAACCAATCTTTGCCAACACCAAACCACCACTGTTTAGATTTTGAACTTTCTATGTATCAGATTTTACCTCGTGCTTACAGATTTTCTTTCTCAAGCCTGCATTTCTACACAGAATACTCAGGTGAAGGGTGATAGAGGGTGCATGCGTACAGATACTGAAAAAAATAATGGGGAAAATGTATTTAAGGTTATAAACAAACCTACAAAATATGTAGACACATATCCTCTTCAAGTGCAATGTATCTCACAAAGATAAATGTGTTGTGTTTGCTACTCAACAGAATAGTGTAACAATGCCATAGAAGCTTGTTCTAAAAATATTTGTTAATAACCAATAACGTGCCATGAATTCACAATGTTTCTTGCGGTTCTGTAATGCAAATTTTACAGTTCTAGAAAATGGTGCTTATATTTTGGCCCACATCATCTAACATGTTTTTTCTAATGTGCCCTCAGTCCTCCAAAATGCAATCTAATGATGTGATGGTTTCCTAGCTATCACAAAGTTCTTCCAGATGCTATGGGACCAGTTTTGACTTTTCTTTCTCTCTAATTCCTTTTTATTTTCTTTTTTTAAATCCCTGTTTTAGCTCTCCAGTTAAGACAGGACTTTAAAAGATGTAAAAACCACTGAGGATTGCAGTGTTCCACTTTTCTTCCTAATTACATGGATAAACCAGTATTTCTCCTGGGACAGGAGGAGGACTGCATGTCTCCTGCATTTTTAGCAATCTAGGGAAAGTCTGACCTTGACTAAGGGACAGTAGCTGTGCTTCCAATACAGAAAACAAGGTCAATTTCCATTTGACTCTTTGTTAAATTATCCTTATTTTATGGTGATTGGGAAACCTCAGAAATGGGAGTGAGGTAAATCCTCTTACAAGAAGATCCCTGTGTGCTCAGACTTCTTGGTGGCCTCCACTGCAATGGGATGGGAAGGATTCAGTGGCTTTACCCTTGGCTCTGAGATGTGCAATTTGTAACTGGGTGTTCCTCTGTTGTGGTTCTCTCCTCATTTACGAGGCAAGCTGAAAAAGGCATTGGGCTGGCTGGTCTTGTCCTTCTGGTCTGTCATAGAAGCCTATTTTAAAAGGCTCCAGTAGGCTCACAAGCATATGGCCGGGAGTTGCCAGCTTACACTTCAAGATATCACTAAGAAAAATGGAATTCTTGGTTCCACACTCGGAGCAGCTATTGTTTTAGTGTCCCTGGCACACACAGTCTTGCATGTCATCAGTCCAGCCCTTGAGCAGTGTGGTCAGGGGATGGTGCCCTAGCAGACTCTACAGTTCTTTTGCTCTCTTAAAAACCAGTGCAGTTCTGCCAAAATGCCTGATTGCTGTGGTAGCAAAAGCAAAGTCAATGCCATGGACAGTAAACTGTGCTCTTCCATCAGATAGGTTCTATAAATACATAGTTTCCAGGAAGCAGCAAAACAGTTTGGAAATGACATCAGCTGGGGCTACTGCTTTGCCAAGGCAAAGATGTGAATCTTGTACAAGATTGTAAAGTGGAAAGACCAGTGATGCTAAAACATGTGGAGTGCTTAAAGTCCTCTTCACAAAGAGATGATGGTAGAAATGAGGGGATTTCTCCAAGGCCAGAAAAACAGCGTCTGTACTGGAATAGAGGAATATTTTGTCTGTACTAGAACAGCTTCTCTATCCTGTCTCTTAGAATGCAAGATTCTGAAAGGCAAGGACTCACTATTTGTGTGGCCACATTTCCCCAGTTGCCGTAAAAACACTATGCATATTGATGGTGCTATAGAAATAAATAACACTATTTCAAACATCAGAAGCTTTTTCATAGAGCTGGAAGAAAATCAGATGTTTAAAACAGGAAAAGCTGTTTGCTGCCAGCACACCTTAGGCAAATATTCACATGTACGTTTTCCTCATAGTCTGTTGTTCTTGTTATACTCCTTCTGACTTGTTCCCCTCACAGTTTCCTTTGTTCTGTTTTCTGTGCTGCCTAACTTAAAGTTCACTAGCTTCAGGTCTTCAGTCCACGATTGCTTTTTTTTTCCTCTTAGAAAGAGGAACTGGTTACTCTGCTTTACTGTTGCTTTTCTTTTCTCCTTTTTTTTTTCTTAATACCCTTATTAGGTGTAAGATGTTTCTCTCCAGATTTCTTCATCAGGTGACACTTAATCATCAGATTGTTTTATTGAATGATACGTCAAACCTGCCAGTGTTTTACTGTTCATGTTCCTTAGACATTTGCTGATGGATGGTGGGGGAGTTATAACAGCGCTCCCCAGAGAAAGTTTGTACACTTTACATCTGTTTTAATAATTCCTATTACTTAGTATTTTGACAATGATTCTGCACTGTTCCCACTGTTGACCAAGCTTTTTTTTTTTTGCTTCTTGGAATGTAGCTTCTTTGAAACTTTCATAAATTTCTATGTATGTATCTCGTATTTTTCTTCCTTTCAATAATTTATCTTTGTAATTGGAGTAGCTAGAGAACTGCTTTTAGTTATTCTGTTTGGTTAATGTTATTTTTTTTTTCTTTTCCTTGTGTGTGGTTTGGTTGTGGTTTTTGAGTAATTCAGTAAACATAATGTGTCTCTATTTAGAACGCCAGTCATACACAGGTCAAACTAGTAATTGAGCTACGAGTCTTCTAGAGTGCACACAGAGCTATCCGTGACTCTGCCCTCAGATGGACAAATTGTTGTCTAGAGACGATTGCAGCTATATTGGAGGCATCTATGTAATGGTTGACACAGGTATTTTTAACAGTTGTGACAATAAAATACGATTTTTGCATAGGTCCACATTCATAGTCAGATGCAGAGGTTAGCACTACAGAAAGGATGCCCCCAGTGGATGCAGGGGAGGTTATTACACACATTGCAGTACGTCCTGGTCATTCTAGCTTTTAGTTTGTAGTGCAAAATCTTCATCAACATTATGGTAAATATGACCTTGCTATAAAGGTCAACTTCTGCTTTCCCGGGTATAGCGTACGCTGCCATCAATAGAATTCAGTACTTGGAATTTCAGCACCGGTTTGTGCCAAGTACAATAACATCCTCCTTTATTTTCCAAATCCTCATGAACGTCCTGAAGTGAGGTGAAGAACCAACCTCGGGAAGCCTATAAGGAGGATTTGACTCCAGCTGCTTTCAGTCCACGGGAACAATCTGGAAAAAAAATTCGCTAACAATTGTTTTTTGGATTTCATCTTTGCATTGTATGGGCTGCAGCAGACTGAGCCAAGTCCGGATTTCAGCTATTCCCTCAATTTGCTTCTCAAATTAATGCGCTACTGAATGAACTACTTCCCAAATCCAGATGTTTGAAGATATGATTAGTGTCTCTGCTGGCAGATGGGGGATTATTAAATGCGTATTTTTTCTTCCTGACACTCCGTTCTCCAAACCTCATCCACATGCTATTAATGAACATTCATTTCAGGATTTTGGGGGTTTGCATTCACTTCAAACATGGGCTGATTATTACAAACACGTTTCAGAGGAATGGGGAGCTGTTGCATAATTTTTCTTTTAACAGGGACTAGTAAAGTCCAGACTTTTCCCTCTTGCTCACTCACTTGCTCTTTTGTATTTTTTTTCCCTTCAGGAGTTCACCACCCAGAATCAAGTCCACATTTTCAAAAGAGCTCAGATCCTTTAAGTCAGAGATAAAAGTGGCCATATATATATATATATTTGTCAGAAGTGCGGCATATTGAGTATTTAGCTTATTTGCAGAAGTAATGGTTTCCTTAAGTGATAGCCAAGAACTTTTGAAACTCTATCTCCAGTCCAGATTTTGAAAGCTTTCTGTTCTTTCCAACATAGTGCCTGTTGCCTGCAAAACTTCTCACTCTACTTAATAAATTTCGGTCTAGCGTTCTTTTTACTTACACAGATGATGAGCATATCGTAAATGGAACACATCACAGCCATGAACATGGTGATAGAGGGTTTTTTCTATCAGATCTTGGGGTTCATATCCAGTTAATTCAGTCACTCTAGAAAAGGAAGATTCCATAATAAGCAAAATCTCCAGGAATATTCAGTTTTATAAACCTTGCATTTAATTGTGCCAACAAATCAGGTACCTAAAAACTCTAGGACAAAATATTAGTTTTGGAAACAGAATCCTCATCTTTATAAGAAAATAAACCCTCTCAACCCAGCCAAAGTAAGGTGCAGCTATTCCCTGGCCAGCCTTACACACAGACAGGAAAAAGAGTTCTTATTTCAGCTTTGGGCTTTTGCCACTGCCCTGCATGATCCTTTATACAAAGATCCAGTTGAGGAGCTAGTCACAAAACAATAAAACTACTCTTGTATGCTGCTGACAAATTTTCATTTGCTTTTGCAAACATACAAGCGTAGCATGTATGTCTGTCCATAGAGGCTGTGATCATGGTCTATAAATAAATTCCAGTTAATGACTAACAGAAGAAGGAAGCAGTTTATTCCAGCTAAAAATGTAGAAAGACAGGAGCTATGAAGATCACAAGCTAAGAAAAGGAAAGCTGAAGCTGAACTTCAGAAAAACTTCCTCACATGACAAGAACTGGAAGAAAAATGAAAGGATTTGAGACAGCAGCATTTCTGCAGATGTTTAAGAACGAGGCTACCCTGTTCAGACCTGTACTAGGCCACACCTGAAAGTCACCTGAGAAGCCAAAGTTTATGATTCAAAATGGCCTTTTTTATTTATTTAACACTGTTGCTTGAGAACAAAATACTTAAAATACATTGTGCAACTTGGCCTCAATTTGGCTTGTTTACCAAGTGTTGCTGGGGGTGTTTCATGCTGCCACGGGCTTTCTTCATCTAAAACAGCAGACAAGAGGTGCTATCCAAAGGTGCTATATATGAACAAGCAACACAGTCCAGTGGCAAGTGATCTGTAGAGTAAAATAGTTAGAGCTGTGAACCTGGAGTCTGAATATCTTAATTCTGGGACATTTTCTTGTGACTAACTCTAGACTGAGTCTGTGAACTGAAAGCTTTATAGTAGATGGGGTGCCTTAGACACGTTTCTGGAGGTTTTCTTCTAGCTTAGAATCATAGAATCATAGAATCATAGAATCATAGAATCATAGAATCATAGAATCATAGAATCATAGAATCATAGAATGGCCTGGGTTGAAAAAGGACCTCGAAGATCTAGTTTCAACCCCCCTGCCATGGGCAGGGTCGCCAACCGCTAGACCAGGCTGAACAGAGCCACATCCAGCCTTGCCTTGAATTGCCTCGGGGATGGGGCATCCACAACCCCTCTCTGGGCAGACTCATCTGGAAGTGACCCAGTTCATGTGCCTAATGCATCTTCATGATATGTACTTCAGTGAAGTGAGTGGGGATGGTCAGGACATTTGCTTCAAAAGGATGCTTATGGTTTGAACTAAAACACTAGCCTGAATACATTCAGTATCAAAGATTGGCACAGTAGCATCTACAGAAAGGAATGCAGAGGTCACAAGTAACACTTCTCACAGAGGGCTGCAGACAATACAAACTTTCTTTTTTATTTATTTATTTATTGGTAATTATTATGCATCTTATTTACTTTTGCTCTAACACTAAGTAATCACGTGGACTGCGCAGAGATTTACATTCTACTTGGGAGACAGCACGAGAGGGATTCTTCTGAAGGAAATCAGAAAACAAAAAAATAGCAACCAACCAACCAAATAAACAAACAAAAAAAGCCTGATGCCTTAGTGGCCTAATTTATTAACAAAACATTCATACCTCCCCTAGCTATTTCTTCATCTGGAAATGCCTCGCACACCTTTGCTTCAGGGACTGCTAATGCAGAATGAGCATAGGTGATCTGTTTCCATATGATGCTACGTGAGCATATGCCTGTGCTTCTTCTCTCCAACGTGCCCTGTCCTCCCTAGCTTACAATTCTAGGGGCCCAAATTCTCATTTAAGACTATCAGCATAGTGAAATAGTTGGTGTAATGTCCTGTTCAGATTTCAGCGTTCCTTCTGAATTTTCTGCAATTTAAACAAGGGTAGCAGTTCGTCCTGCCCACTTAGTTGGTAAGTACAGAGACAGTTAATCCAAACACAAGCAAACAAAAAGCCACAGATTCAAGCCAGGTGTGAATTTTTCTGGAAGTGCAGCCTTACTTTGAATTTGGTCTTCATATGGGCCAAAAAAATTTAAGATTTATAGGACCACCCAAACTTTTGAAGTCTTTGAATCTAGAAATGAACATAGCTGCTTCCTTAACACAAAAACAAACCCTCAGAAAGTCACTGCAGGGAGCTTGGGCTCTGAGGATTGTTGTGTGTGACAAGGCACAAAGAGAAAGAAACAGAGCTTGCCCTAATGATCAGTTCTTCCTTCCAAAATACCTTAAAGCCTTCTAAGCTATGTAGGAATGAAAAAAAATTGGATGCATCACCAAAATCAGGAGCTACAGATCTCTCTAAAGGAGAAACAACTGTCTTCTTTTTCCAGTTACCTTGACAAATAAACTCTTGCACGTTTTATGTTGTACTGAGTATCTAGAAAGACTTACCTGTTTCTTTCTGTGGCTATAATATTGGCCTGTCTGCTCTATGACTTACAGCTAAAGATCTAGCAATGCTTTTCCTTGCACAGATACCAGAAGCAAGCCTGAAAACTATTTTGTCTTATTCCTGGTACACCTCTAGTCTGAGAAAAAAATAATTTGGTTTGCTCAGCTGGGAAAGCAAAGGGATCTAGCAGTGTTTAATACTCCTAACCGTCCTGCGTATGGATGACACCCATCTGCTCTTTGGTAAACACAGCTATGCAACAGTACTGGTTATTTCTGTGCTCCTGTCAACACCTCTGGCTATACTGTCTCCTTTGAAGACACTTATGTCTTCAGGCACTTCCTCTTAGGCACATCATTTTCCCTTTTCCACATGCAAAGACATGTTGCTGAACTCCTTTTGCTTCTTTGTAGCTGTTACATTAAGTAAAACATGCCAAAAAAATGCAGAAACAGCAAGTTCTTTGTATTTTAGCAGCTGATGTCCCACTATCTCATTGACTTAACATGGAAAAAGAGCTTGTTCTTCCATGGTTGGCCTGCCATGAAAAACTTCCCCAGTCTTGGATACAGAGTCTTTTTCACTCTTACACATAAATATCGTTTCTGCTTCTTACAAATCCAGCATGTCAGGGAAATGAGAGAGTATGTGACATACTGCTCTACATGTAGGGATTTTTAAAGAATGATTGTCTTGTCAATGGTCAAATCTGTTATATTGTCTGGGAATTGGGATTTTTCCCTCAAGGTATCTCAAACTGTACTGTATAAAGGATCGTTGTGTAGTGAAAGACACCATGTTTTCCAAAAAAGATGAGTGAGTCATTTCACAATTACTTCAGTTCTGGTTTTGTGCTCTCCCCTTTTTAGCCGGTAAGTGAGCTATATCTACTGAGAGTAGATTCTCTTTCCTAAGCAATAGCCGTTTTCCCAAGTTTTCTTCAGGAAAGCTGTGTTTTCATGTAGTAGCCAATAGAATTCATTTTCACTCCAGTAACCACAGTTAGTACAGTTGGCTTCATTGTTAAGGCAATAAACTAAAATGTAGAATACTGTTTTCTTTCTACTTTGTCAAAAGCTCTAGATGACCCTGGCAAGTCATTCAATCTCAATGTTTTTGTTGCCACCATTTAAGTTATGAGTGATAGCGCATATATAAACCACTGTAACTTAGAACTTCTGACTTTGAAAACATTTTAAGCTAGAAATGAAATAGCTGCTTACCTGGAATCTAGGAATATTAACTTTAAGTCCAAACTTGCTCTGAACATAAACATGTTACTATGAAGTTTGATCTCGGTGATTGCACTGGGAGGTAAAGATTGACCTACAGCCACCAGTCCAACGATTTGGTAGCAGGAATCATACAAAGACATATCAAGCATATACTGCCGTATCTTCAAATAGCCACTGCAGTGGATCACCTGGCATGAGAAGAAAACACACTCAATATCAGATGACAAAGGAAGAGGCTGCGAGTCAGCTGACCACTCCGTTCCGATGAGGTTCTAAGGCAATACACCCTTATAGCACAATTACTGCACAGTCTGTTAAGGCTTCCGAATTGCGGTTAATTTACAAATGGAGATTAAAATACAATACATGCAGTTTTTGTATTTACAGCTAACAAGATTAATCCATTATTAGAACATGTGGTCTACAAGATTATCTACACTGCTTTCTAGTTTTAATTTTAAACTTTCTTAGGTATAAAGTTCTTGTTTGTTAATCCAAAATATGGAAGGTGCTATTTTAAATGACTCAGATTCTCTTTCACACGCATACGCACATATATAGGTATACAAACATCAATGTACTTTTAAATAACTTATTGTTCTGATGGGAAACACACGCTTCAAATAGCCAGTGGAAATTAATGTATCACATCTGTAAAGACTAAAGGTTATATGCGCAAATGCACTGGAAATGAGTTTAAATGACCTTTTAAATGAACTTTTCAGTCAAGTTCAGATGACATTCTTTTGGTATGTGACCAAACCCAGGGTCTTGAGACCAGATTCCTGAATTACAATATATAATACCTAGTCATAGGAGTGATATTTTCAGTGTTAGCCTGTAAAAACACACAAGGTTAGCTAAAGAGAGAGAAAAATAAAAAACCTGGGACTCTTCTACAAGATAAGATTTATTTAATGTATTGTTAGTGTCTAGAAATTATTTGTGCTCCTGCCAATTTTCTACTTCAAACAGCAGGGAGGACACTTGTTTGGGCTTTGTGGGGAATCAGAAATACTCTATACACGTCCTTCAGCTTAATATCCTTATTTGATTCACTTTTAAATGCATCCAATGTAAAGGAATTCATTTCCAGAGTATTTAGAACTCTGAACAACTTACTGAACTGTCACCTATAAATAGACTCCTCCAGTATAACCTCCTTCCTCACTTCCAATAAGCAGTATTAAAACTTATTTAAGATCTTCCAGCAGAACCTGCTAATTCTCATACTATTTCAATACTGAGTTTCTCCCGCACTTGAGATATTCGTATAATATGTTCAATAGTATTAAATTTGTACTCTAAGTATGATCAGAGAGAATAAATTTAAGCCAACATCCCTCTAAATGAATATATCCTTAAATTCTTCACTCTGTAAACTTGTGATAATGAAGAAACAGAGAAAGACTATGACTCCTCTAATTACCAGCCATACACGGAAAAAAAGAAAACCATACAGAGATACCACCACTGAAAGCTCTACGTTTTTACCCGATTTCAGATTCCTCTTTGAGATATAACCATTTTTGTTAGGAAGCAGCTGAGCAAACAAGGGCTCATATAATGAAGAATTGTCAGTGTAGCCAGGTAGATAACAATGTAAATAAGCAGATGAATATCTGGACCTTGAATGCCTTCCTTAAATGAGATCTCCTTCTCTTGCATGCTTTTTTTTTTCTTTTTGAATGACTCAAACAAAACAGATCCTCACCAGGATGTATGTGAAATACCCTTCTCTCCTGACAAAGTGATCAAATTTTACCATACAGCTCAAAGAGCAGCAATCTTGTACTGCAAAGCTGAAAATAAGAACTACTTGCATGGCAGATTTTACAGTAGAATTTCAGTATACGTTGCGTCTTTCTGGTTTTGTGTAGTAAAGATAAGATTAATACAAGCAGAGGGATTTGAAAACCAGCTTGCTAGATTAGGACAGCTCAAACCCTGAGCTGATATCAGTGATTATTTATGGCAACATTATGGTCTCATTAATGTTGAGGCAATTCTAGTCAGGCCGGTGAGTGACCTGTGCAACTGGGTGGCTGCTCAGAAAAAGCACAGTAAGATCAAGGCAGAGGGATGTGGGAAGATTTTCAACTTCCTGTGTATGGAACCCTGCCCCACCTTCCTCCACTTCCATAAGGGAACAAGACCTGGATGTGCACTCTCTTTGCACCTCATGGGTGTTCTCCAGACCCCAATCTGGAACACCAGGGGATCGAAATATGGGAATGTGCTGCAAAGCGAACTCCAGCTCACTGTGTGAGAGTCTGGAACTACATTACTGAGCGAATCCGCATCAGCACTTTCTCATCTGTTCTGATTCTTTCCATCAAAGACTTAGCTTTCAGCTATACACAGTTAAAACCAAGCTAACTAAATAAACTTGTTTCTCGTATATGTGAAAATAAAAGCTTATATACATTACCTTGTAGCCACTGCATGTCAATCCTGCATTCCTCTTGGCTAGGACACACTTCATTCTCAGGAAAAATGATCTCTCAATTTCATATTCTGAAAGCATAAACCACACTGCTTATTTATTACTGCAGATTTCAAACTGCCCATAACATTGTCTTTGATGATTTAACAGAAGTGCTTCTGCCTCAGCCTTAGACAGCAATAGAAGTCAACCACTCTACTTTTCCACTCAGACTCCACCCTTAGGATTTATTTTACTTTGATGTCAAGATTCTCTGTGAAAGTTCTACAAGTCTCAAAATTGCTGTTTTTAGCTACTCTTCAGAAGGCCATCACCTTGTTTCTGAACAACCGGGTACCTGACTGTATTGCTAAACAGAAGGAAATGTCTCCTTTGGAGTATAAGTAAACCTGAATAATCTTCAAGGTAATAACAGAATGAAAAAAAAAAGATTATTTACTGTTCTCGTTATAATTTGAATGTACGTAGCTAGTCATGCCCAGGCTGGTGAAATTCCAGCCTCCATATGCCATATTGTTTCCTGTTGCACTGACTTCCAAGCTGTTCTTGGTAGAAGTTTCTTAAACAAATGTATTCAAAGGTAAAATTAAGGAAACTTCTGAAACTGAATATTGTTCAGGTACCCTTGTATTTTCTCCTAAAAAAAAATAAGCTATTAGGCTCTTCAGCAGTTAGCTATTCTCTTTAAGAGTTTAGACATCATTAATTGTTCTTACATTTTATTATTGGAAGTTCAGCAGAACACAACTATATTAGGAAAAGAAATCTCATTTGGTACTTATGTGATGTCATGGTTTTATGATTTTTATTATCGGTATTCCACATCATAACATCACGTAATGCATTGGGAGTTAAAGAGTTAA
>JANHGO010000686.1:0-38876 GCA_024606505.1 Aquila spilogaster
CATATTTTACAGGCAGAGTAAATATGGTAAGATTCAAATTTGCCTTCATAAATATTCACAGATGCTGGATTTGAAGTTTACCCATGTGGATATTTGCTCTGTAAGAGTTAGTACTTTCACCGAGTCAGTGCAGAGGAATTGTATTACCAAACTTCTGTGACCAATTACAAGTAAATAGTTACATAGACATTAACCAAGCACATCTGAAAAAACAAATTTTTTGAGGATGCAAGTTTTCTGTAAACACTGTGTTGAAAGCAAACAAGTTAAATGTGTTTTAAAGTTTTCTTTTTGTTCTTAATTATTCCCAAAGCACTAATCACAGCAATATTTTAAATGTCCTTAAAGAGGGCTCTTGAACATGGCTCCTTGCTCTGTGTTGACTTTCTGAACCTTAGAGGCTAAAGTAGATGCAGAAGTGGAGATGAAGGATAACCTCATTAACTGATGACATTTATCACTTTAAGCATTTGTAAAACTGTTTAAAAAGCATTTCCTTATATATAGGAGCTAGACTATACTAGCTATGCTCTATAGTAGGTAGACTTCGATGTGAAACAATAATGAGCATTCCAGTAAACAAGCATTTCCTTATATGAATAATTTGGTCTCTGAATATGGTTGAGCAAAGACTACTGACATGTATCTGAATGCTTTGACAGTCAGTGCTTATCTGATGCTTAAGACCTGTTTATGACGTTCATTTCTATAAGTAGCACAGAGCTTCTAGGATGCCAATGAAACGCATTTTTGTGTGACACGGGTAATCTTTCATCTCTCTGTGGACTATAGAATTCCCATATAATATCGTAGTAAAAACATCTGCATCTCAGTGCAAAGAAAATGATCACAGTTTTTAGAACCTATGCATTTAGAGTTGCTGCCTCTTTCTTTTTAAGATTAAATTCCTTCATATGCCCACAAATAAGAAGTAATGCATATTTGGTTCAAAGTTATGTTTTTCTGAATGCAGCGCTGTGTTCATTTCTCTTTTTTTCTCTTTCTGTTTCTGAAAAGAGAAAATAAGGACCTGAAAATCCACCAGGGTTTCAGGCTGCTGTGGTTCTGGTGGTTTAGATCTGCCTTCACTAATGAAAAAAATAATCCCCTTCTACATGCCCCACTTTTAAAACCATCCTTTATTTTAAGCTTTTCAAGATGCTCATGTTCCTGTCAGTATCAGATGGAATTCCTACAACCATAAGTAAGATTCTGTGGACTGAATTTGAAGCAGAAGAAAGGAAAACAACAAAAACTTTGTTACTAAGAAAGCACATCTTTCTGAAGAACACCACCTTTATTTTCATTTGTCTCAGAAAAAGACAATGCTTCCATAGCAATGACCCTAGTGGAGGTGGTTTATTATTTTTTATAACACTAGTCGAGGTGGTTTATTATTTTTTATAACACTCAGAATTGAGTTATCACTGGCTCCTGCATTGTGGAGACAGCCAGACAGCCTCTGAATACTGCAAACACACTTGCGCTAAAAATTACGTGTACAGTATTCCTTACTGATGTTTATGGTCAGTGTTGACATGAACTCCATGGTGAGCTACTTCAGGGCATGCACGTGGTACTTCTTTCAATCTGAGTATCCACCACCTCCAGGCATTGCAGCATCTGATGTCTCTGTTACTTTCCTTCTAAGACTATTTAACTACTAGAGATAATGTTTGGGGGGATGGGAGGGAAAGTCCTTTTTGACAAATCTTGGGCCTTTGATTCACCTGCACCGATCAGCTACCTGCATGCATTTTAGATTTATCTCACAGATTGGTGCGGGGCTTATAATAAAATAAATACTCAGTCTCAGATTCACCAGTGTGAATGGCTTCTTTTAGCCTGTTGTTCACAACTCAAGCTGCCATCATTATAAAATCGTATCCAGGCAGGTCAGCCCTGGAAGATAAATCATGTCAGCACAAAGCTGGTTTGTGAGCTCTGATTTATTGGCTTTGTTAGGCCTGCAGGGCTTGTGAATCTCCACACATAGTAGTCTGCACTTTCAGACCAGCCTGCTCTGAAGGCTTGGATTTTTTTCCCTAATTAGAGCAAAAGTAAGCTGTTACAAAACATTTGTGACAACATGAGATGAGTAATAAAAGGCAAGAGGTCTGTCTCCCTGGAACTGTGCTACAACGAAGCTGCAATGTCATTATATGAGTTGATTTGAGCTCAGGTAACAGAAGTCTCTATTGAGGTCAGATGGGATGCACCTCTTGGGTTGCTGGGGAACCTTTGCTGCTGGGGCTTTGTAAATTTATTGCACTTCTGGTTTCAGAGCCCTGGAAATTCATTTTAGTTTCTCCAGGTGCCAATATCACAGCCTCTTTTACTGATGAAGCAAAGACAGTCTAAAGAAGCATTATCTTTTTGCACGTATTAGGATGTTTATATTAGTTCTTTCACCTCATGTGCAATGAGGACAGTATAATCCAAAAGCTGGAAGTGTCTGCGTATGGATACAAAACCTACTCATCAAGTTCTACTAAAAGTTCCCCATAACAGTGTAGTGGCCACCTTTAGGATCCCAATAAACCCTCTTGAAAACATCTTATGCTTTCCTTTCAAAACCAAACATCTTCCCAAACTGCGACTCCAACCTGCCAGCTAACCCCACCCTTCCCTCAAGCCAGCCCGTCGCTATTCCATGAGACCAACGTCTCAGATATTTGCGGCAGTGCCACCTCGCTCTTGGTTCACGGTCCCGTGCAGCTGACGCAGCTGAGTGACGTGACCCTGCTCCTCAGCAGTTCCAGTCTTGTGAGACCCGAGGTGGCAAAGGAGTGGAGAAGTGCTACAACCGGGAGCAAGCCGCTGCTCAGCTACCTGCGGGTGCCAGCATGTTGAAAGGCCCTACGAGAAGACGCAAAACTGCAGTCCTTCACCTGCCGTGTAGCGCATACTCCTTCCCTGCCAAGTGACCCGATTTAATCCCTCTCCCAGAGGTCCGTCAGGTAAAGATGCTGGGAGAGGGCTGGACCCGAGGTGAGCTGCGCTGTTTAGGGGCAGCGGTTTGGAGACACGCTGCTGCAGAGAGGAACCCGCTTCGACCAGAGGGACGACAAAGCTCTCTGCTTGCACGATGGCATTTCGCCGTGGCAGGGAGCCGACGGCTCGCTCTCCCCGCAGAGCCCCAAAGTGGAGGGGACGGATGCCGGTGACTGCCCCGGCTGCAGGAGTCTCCCTTTGGCTCTGGGCTCACGTACGCCATTTGCCAGGTATTCTTCTCTGTACGCTGTATGGTGGCGTCCAAATCTTACTGCAGTTGATTGAACTCCCTCCATTGCCCAGAGGGATGATTGAAGCCAGGCCATAGCAGACACTGAATGTGTTTTGAGAGCAGGAGTAACAAAAGGTCACACAAGGGAGGAAAAAGTTAGTTCACTAGATTGCAATAGATACATCAATACAAACACAAAAATGCACTGGGTATAATAGTGCAGCACTGCGAATTATAAAACTGTGTCTATTCCTCTGAATTCAAGCAGGAAGGAAAGGATTCTTATGGTCCCGGTGCCGGGCCAGCCGATTTGCCTTTCCCTAGCTCCCAGCTTTTGGAAACAAGAACTGACTTCTGCCGGCCGTGCTCCCCACCTCCGCGCCCCCTGCCCACAGGCAGGCTTGAGCTGCCCCCTTCCCGACGGCCGCTGCTCCGCTCCCGACCCCAGCAGCGCGCTCGGGGACTTCTTCACCCTTCTTGGGTTGTCGCTCGCGGCGCCTCTGCAGCTGCTTGCGCTGTGACGTACGCCCGCGCAGCGAGCGTCTTCGACGGTCCGCGGAGGACGGCGGGCGCGTGGGTTCCCCGAGTAAACGGAGCGCGGGTTGTTCCAAAGAAATACTTAAGAAACTTCGGAGCCCGGATAGGCGATCACTCAAGGTCATTTACTGGGCTGCAAAACCTCTTCTATTTTTAACTCCTCATCAGAAACTGAGAGTTTATTCTTGCATTTTTAAAAATGTCTAGGCCTTGTAGTAGCCCTTTGCAGAAGGGTACGTTTTGATTTCTGATAATTGCTGGAAAGTGACTTTCCCATTAATCCTTACTAGTACCATTCAAGGATTTAGAAACTGCTTTTAGATACAAGCACAGCTCTGCAAATCCCGTAAGACGGAGCCATGGGTAATGGGAATATAGAGGTCACTTGAGTCAGGAATTGCGAACTCTGCATCCTGTCAGATGGTATAATGGACGGAGGAGAAAGGAAAATAATGTTTTTTTCATCCTTTGAAAAAAACACTGCGGGAGTGGGGAGACTTTACTGTTCCCTGCAAGAAGTAAGAGATTTCTCAGTATGGCCAGATGACCATGTTAAACTGGCAACTGTGTCGTGACAGGGTGTGCTGAGAAATCCAAGCCCGGATCATTTGGGACTAAACTGAGTTAATTCCTGAATGCAAAACCCCTGTCGTTTAGCAAGAAAAAATGGTAACGGTGTTGTGAGAGCCGTCAGCAGGCTATGCCTGACTTCTAGTTGCTCTGTTTTTCACACAAGGGTTTTGAGTCCTTAGAGCAGATCGTCTGGTAGCAAAAATGTTGGTGCTCTCTCTCTGTGTAGCGATCCCTGTTACTCACACTAGTAGATGTACTTAAGGTAGGGCACAACCCTCCAAATTGTGCTGAAAAAGGCTGGTGTGGACAAAGATGCCATCAGGTCACTGAAGCTGAATGATTCCGCTTTGAGGGAAAGAGGAAGGCCAATTTTTTCTCCGAGCAAAACTCCTGACGGAGTTTATTGCTTCCTGATGAGATCAGGTGAGTAACAGCACTGTGCAGTGTCACCAAGCGGGGTAAAACTTCAGTGTGGTGACATCTCGGAGGGTGGTGGGGCTCTGCTGGGACAAGGGGCTGAAAGGCAGCTATGGGAGGTGACCACTGGGAAGAGCAGGCAGTTGCATACTTGGGCGGGTTGTCCAGAGAGAAGGGAAAACGAAGCAAGAGCAACAGCCAAGGTGCGATACGACCAGCGATGGCTCTGCCTCAGAAGTACGGCTGGCCCAGCTGATTACGGCAAGGGCACCCATCCACGTTTCTTTGTCCCCGGGCAGCGGCAGCCGTGCGCGCCCCGCACGAGCCTCCCACCCCAGCCCCAGCAGCTGGGTGGTGCGGGGAGACGGCGAGGGCTGCGCCAAGGAACAGCACGTATGTGGGTTTTGTTTGTTTGTCTGCTTTTCCCTATGGGAAGGCCTCAGTTATTGCTACCCGCTCGCAGCTGGAGCAGCTTGAAGCCCGCAATGGGGGAAACCATGAGGGGTGGCCATTAAGGAGGGGTGGATGCCCTGCACATGGGAACCTCTCGAAGAACAAGTCCCACAGAAATACTCCAGGAAAGCAGCCCTCTGTTACATACACAGGTGTACCCCTGTAATTCTTTATGTCAAACCATCATGAACGATAGTACCAAGCTCTCTTTTGAGCTTTTTCATCCTTACGTCTCACAGGGAAGGATGATATCTCAGTTTTACAGAGAGGGAACCTGCAGCAAAGAGAAGAGCATCCAAGAGGCACCATCAAGCCAACTGTGCAGCCAACAACAGATTCAAACATATTTCAGTGCATGCATCATATAAATATCAGCTCATCCTCCTGCTTGTGCTGTACAGACTGAACAAGAAGTGCAACGTGCAGGTCACTGTGCAAGCAAACTTTGTGGTCTCCAATGTAGTCATGGACTCTAACTATTGTTTCTGTGGAAATAAAAAATGAAAAAAGGTGGATTTTAATTTTTTTCCCATTATATCTCTGTGAACACTTTGGGTCTTGTGTATAATGCCTAGGATTTTTCTGAGTTCTTTATTAAAATTTTCTCTCTTCAGTAAGCTGTAAAAGGGTTAAGTTTTGCTTCCTGCAAAACCAGTAAAGTCTGCGGCTTTGTCCAGCTAGACGATTAACACTTCAAAGTTTCTACTGGTCAGAGCTAACTGATAACAACCTGAATATGCTGGTGCTTCTGTAGTTTATTATTCAAATTAGATATTTCAAAGGAATTCAGATCGGGACATCATGCCTTTGAAGCTATGGAAAGACCCCAGCTTGGGGTTACCATTAAAAGAGATTTTTACGACATGCAGCGTCGTTAGTGGTGGCCAGAGAATTGATTTGCAAACTGGGTAGACTGAGTAAGTGGGGACTGGCTTAGCTGAAACAACACATTAGGTGTTCTGCGAAGACTATTAAGGCACTGTAAGACACCCTTGGAAAGGTGTTGTTAACTGGAAGGATGAGGCAGAATATCACTGAATTTTTAGGTGGTGCATTTGCCCTGGTTATTTTGAAGCAGGTCGGAGACCAGCTCAGAAAGAGAAATGCGTGAGGAAAACTAACAAAGATGAAAACCTCAGGAAAAGCAGAACTGGTTATTTCTGTCTGGGTGTGATTAGAACTCACAGTTAGGTGTAGCTCTCCTCTTGAACCCCCTCAGTCACATTGTGAACCTCAGCCTGATCACTGCAAAGCAGGACCGCTAACCCTAAGCATTCAGTTTCCATAAATCAGACATCAAGTATGAGATACGAATTTTAAGACCTCAAGATTTGAAAATATTACTGCATTGGGTTTTAGTCTTTATTTATTTACAAACTTGAACCTTTAAGGTTTACATTTTAAAACTTTCCTCCTCATAGCATTTTTTTCAGTTGTATCATAGCAGCAGCAATCATAGACTAGGGTCCCTTTTTGATGGGTGCTGTATTAACACAAAGCAAAATCAAGGTCTCATTTCCAAAGGCTCTTAAAACCACAAATCATAAAAACATTGCATGACCCGAGTGATTTTGACAACGGAGTCCCATTTTCATCATTTCTTAGACATTTCATCTCCTATGTCCCATTGAAAGCTACTTAGTCTTACAAAGCTGAATGGAAAACAGTCTAAATAGCCTTAAAAATCTGAGCCTTGCCATCTGAGGTCACCTGGTATCAAAACTGACATCTTAAGAAAAAAAAAAACCTGAATAAGGCAAGGGTAGTAAATAAATTAAAAAGAATAAAATCAAGAAACTATCTTTAGGGAGACCCCAACAACTTCTTTCACTACCTGCCAACACTGTCCAAGTGAACC
This sequence comes from Aquila spilogaster, assembly GCA_024606505.1. Taxonomy (NCBI): domain Eukaryota; kingdom Metazoa; phylum Chordata; class Aves; order Accipitriformes; family Accipitridae; genus Aquila; species Aquila spilogaster. The sequence continues at coordinate 7,065 of JANHGO010000686.1, forward strand.
TATTGGGAGAATTTAAGACAAATAGCACAAAACAATAAAGGTAACTTGCATCCCAGGATCTATCCCTTTGCTCCATAAGCCCTTTGACTCTCTTTGTTCAGTTCAGTTGTTCCATTCTTAGGGTGACAGAAATAAGCTTTTAAGGATATATTTTCCAACAATGCTATTCCTACTCTTTTCTGCCAGAAAGATGAAATGAACTTGCCTTCCATTGTGAGGCTACTGTAGGCTCATGTTTAAATATTTTATCACTGCATTTTAACATATTGTCAAATAATACGTGAGACTGATCTTTAGCCTACTGAGTTGAATTTTGTCAAATCATTTGATCATTTTCTGTAAGATAGACTGCATTATTACAGTTGCAGGCTTGGTCAGTTATTTGTCCGACTCCAGACATGGGGGGGCTGAACTGGTGTAGGTGAGGTGTAATTCCCACGAGTCAGGTCCTATTGAATGAAAGCCCCATGGGAATGACTTAGGCACATAAGGGATTTGGCCATAATGTTATAAAATGCAGACTTACTCTCCTCATCAGGTCATGAGGGTGCAGATCAAAGAAGGAAATGGTTGTTTTTTCTAGCTTGATGTTGTGGCACGCTTCAGTCAAAGATCAAAGGAGAAGAATATGAGGCTAATGTAAGGTGGAGGTTGCAGCAGGCACCCTGTTACAAATGCTGGTGAAATTATACTGACATGTGGCTTCATCAGTCAGAATGAAAATCCAAGCGTAGAGAAAAACGAAAGGTCAGCAGGTAACCTCCCTAGCACTAATTGAACCCTCTGGGCAATGACTGACAGAGGCACAACCAACGTAATGCTTTCTGGGTATGCTACTTGTAATGAAATAAAATCATTTGCTGGATGCAGCTCGTTTCCTGCTCACTACGCAGAGCTGCCCGTGATGAAGATCTCAGTTCAAATGTATTTCAGAAGAGGGGCACTGCCTTCCGAGGAAGGTGAACCAGTGTAAACCAAGCAGGCGACTTCTAAAGGTGTGAACAGCTGCAAAAGGCCACATCAATCAACCTTTATTTGACTTAATGGAGAGTTTTATGGTTTAGTTTGGTTGAGGTGTTTTTTTGCTTCATTTTAAATAGAACAATAGAAAATAATAGAAAATAAGCATTCTTAGACTGGGGTCTAAGCCTCTTCTTACGGATTAGTACAAATAGAAAGCCAACACAAGTACAACACATCACCTACATGAACTTTTAGGCCTGGTAGCCACATGGCTATGAACTAGCATAAATGTAGTTCTGGGGGAATGTTGGCTTTTATGAGAGGACTCAGCTAACAGTGATACAACCCTGAACACAGCCGCACAATGCAATGGCTGTTATCGCACACTGGCAGCAGCTTCAGCGATGACCCCAGGACTTGGTAGTTGGCCTACAAATTGTCTCTGGTAGGCAGCAGCCCTTGGCCTGGTCCAGCCTGACCACCAGTCCCAGCTGCTTCAAAGGCAGGAGAGCCCAGAGGGGCCGTAGCTCTCTATTCTGCCCGCTGCCATCATTGCAAGGCCAGCCAGGCTAACGGGAGGCTCTAAAAAAGTTAAGATCTGCCAGTGCTGCAGATGGGTAAATGCGCTTCCAGGGATGCTCTGAACCCCAGGGATACAGTAATTTTTCACTGGAAATACCAGGGCTTGCGTGGTACTGTCCTGGAGAGTGCTACTACAGACAGGCAATGCCGTATTTGTTGACTTTGGTTGACTTTGAGGCTGTGCAGGAAACAAAATCCAATCACAGATCAGTTTTAAGATGCCTAACCTGTATAAATTAACGCATTTTTTTACAGGTGAATTAACTGTACCAGTATAACCAGATAACTCTATCCCCAGTATCGGGGTTGCACCATATAAAACCTACTAAAATTAAAGCAGCACACACTTTTGTCTACTGTCAAAACCCAAGAAGTCCTTTCAACAGGTCATAGCAGTTGGAACTGGTTAGATTTCTGAATTCTTTTAAGCAAGGAAATTTCAATCAGTGGTTATTTCGCATAAACTGTTCACTGTGACTAATCGTTCTAACACTTGCTGTTTGTTATTCATGGTAGGGGAGTGTCAGGCGCTCTACTCCAGGGACTTATTTTTCCCAAAGAGTTCATCTACATTGGCTTCCCTGGAAGCTAAAGCCAATGTAACAGCAGGGGAAATCTGTTCTCAGATTGTATGACTAGAATTTCTATAAATAGGAGTGACTGATGTAGAGCTATGAAAATAATTGATTTTTCAGTGTGGCAGCTGAACCAAAAAATTGAGGGGAAAAAATAATTTAGTCCATCTCAGCTCAATTTGTTGGGCTTTTTTTTTTTTTTTTTCTTCTTTTTTTTGGTCTGTGGGCTGAGCAAAATATCTTGTTCAACTTCAGACAAAGCCGTTAATTTCCCAGCCAGGTTGTTTCTGATGGAAAGCTGGTTGTTGGAACAGACAAGCCAGATTTAATCATCATCTACAGAGCGGATGAGGAAATGCAAACATACCTCCTACGAAAGCACCTGCCGGGTAGGGCACTCTTCTGGGAGACCAGGTTGCAGAGCCCTCATCTGCCCACTGGGACCTGTCTTTGCAGCGGCAGGTTCCTCACCCACCCCATGCTGAAGAAGCAAGTGACGGCCCCTCCAGAGAGGATACACAGGCGTGTAGCATCTTCCCCGACTCGTCTTCAGACCTAACTGGAGACAGAGGCATGGAAGGGATTAACCCAGTTGCTTTGCCTGGTAGGGACCACTTTTTTCCAGGGTGGCAGACAGCTCCTCTTTCAGGGAACGGCTCTGGAATTAAACCTAGGCTTCCACGGAACACCCCTTGGCATTTGATTTCAGCACAAATTATTCCCTAAATTTGACGAGAACAACTTTGAGAAAGACAAAATGGCATTTTTCACAAAGAGACCATCAGCTCCATAAAAGGTCACTTCCTAGCTGATTCTTGTACCTGAATACATTTATGCCAGCCCTTTGCTAGGACAGATACTTTTCCATGGACATTGATGTGAACGACCTTGTATACATTTCTGTAGATAAATCAATGAGAAGGAACAGAGAGAGTATCAGACCAGTGCTTATAAACAACTTCTCACAGGTTCTGAGTGTTTGGTTGTTTTGTTTTTTTTTTTTCTCCTGATAAAGTTGAGAACTCTCTTGGTTACCTCTGTTTAATTAGATTGAGAACTGTCTTGGTTATCTCTATTTAATTATATTGAGAACTGAGGCTGCCATGACATATGTAGCTGAGCCGATTTAAGAGCTGATTGTTACCGAAGGGGGTAAGTCTCACTTCCCCTCCTTCACACCACCACCTTCTTCATCCACACAACCTAGCCATCTCTTGGGCTGGTGGAGATACGTGAGCTGACAGGTGAGCTTACGTGAGCTAGATTAACTCATTCACCCGCAGAAAAATGGCCACCTTTTCTGCTGCAATGATTTTGAGCTGGGTTAAAGAGTGAAACAACTCCTGGAGTGGTCCAGACAAGCACCTCTCCCCGTGCCTGGTTGGCAGGAGAAGGGCTGGGGCTGCTCCATGCTGGTCCCGCTGTGGCAGGACTCCCATTTGCTTCCCAGACTTAGTCACTGGTTGCATGTTGCTATGTTATATTAGCGCTTATCTTCTTGGTAACTGATTCCGGCTCTTAAACCATTACTAAAGCTGGTGAGGTTCTTTCCAGGCACTTCTGTGGAGCTAGATAAGCCTCCAAAAGGGCAGTTTTCCATATTGCTCTGCCTGTGAGTCATGCTGTGCTTAATGTGCAGTCATACTCGTTTTGACAAAACAGGAGAAACACTGCTAGAGAGGTCTTCAGAATGAATGTGAGTAGTCTTGTGATACTCTATATTATATATGATTATAGACATGGCTGTACTTGTTCAGGAAAGGAATTTGTCCTGAAAGAGACAGATGCATAGGAAAATGTCTTTCTATTTTCCTGCCCTACATTTTGTTTAATAATAAGGGATGAATAGAGTTTAATAGAGGGAATGGAAGCATCTGTGTTGCAATTAGAAGGCATAATTAGTATTTGCCCAGAATTTTGAACATACGACTGTACTGGGTACAGGGATGGCTCAAATGATCAAAAATGACTGGCTGTATGGTTGGTGCTTCAGAAATCTGGTTCCTCCTGTGCAGCTAATGTTAAGCTAGTACAGTACACTGAAAATATAATCCCCTGCAAATCACTTTCTGGATCTGAAAGTAATCAATTATCTGTGACTGATTACAGTCTTAGGGCCAGAAAAGTACCAGACACCTGCTATTTCCATTCAAGCCACTGAGAATAGTTGGTGCCCTTCTTACTGTTAGATCATTCATGCTCTCAGCATATTCAAATTTGGTATTGTAGTGTATTGTCAGTTAAAATGAGGACAAGCACTGACTTCCCAGCAACAACTGTCCCTGACGATGTCCTTATTCTAGGTTTGAGATAAGAGCAGTTCAAATACCCTTCTGTTTGACTGCCAGTTTTACACAATTTCCTAATTTAGCGTGAGACCAAGGGCAGTGCAGTTTTATTTGGTATTGTGCTTTCAAATTATATCTCCAAAAGCTTTACTGATTTAATCAGTATTTTTGAGAACATGCAAAGAAAGGATGAGAAGATTAAAATGGTAACTGGCTAGTTGCAACGCAAAGAGGTTTTTGGATCAGATCTGAAAAGAGATGGAGAAATTCGAGAGGGCTGTTGCTGATGCAAGAAAGCTCAGAGGAGAGCAGTCAATAGGGGCGAGACTCTGCTCTGGGACTGCTAACAAAGCCAGACCTCTTCTCACTCTTCGCAGAAATGTGTTTGCTTCCTGCTCCTGATAATCTCATGTGACTTCTGTTACTAAGCAGGGACAGTGTCAACATGCTAACTGTCAGCTGGAAAAATTAAGTAACCCTCTTTGTAATCTGGTTAATAAGGAAATACTTTAAGAATAGGCTAATCAGATGGTAAGGTAGAATTATTAAATAAAAGCATCACTATTGGTTTCTGGATATATTAAATAATTGCCATAGCTATTAACAGTGCAGTAACTGGAGAGTTTCAGAATAGGGAAAATCTGGTCCACAGACCGATTTTCTTCAAGGCTCTGCCAAGCCTGAAAAAGCTGGCAGGATGGATGTGGATGCAGACATGAATTCATTTCACTTAAGGACATGAGGACATGGCATGTCTGAACAGGAGTCTAAACATGGGAAGGACAGGCTGGTTAATGTACAGATATGGAAAAGGATTGAAGGACTCTGATGTTCAAAGTTGCGTAGGTGCTCTTTGCTGCAAAAACTCAATGCATCTGTGTTATGACAACAACGTGCAATAAAAGAGCCTAACCTTAATCTCAAAATAAAATGGAGGAGTTTGCTTTTTGTAGCTCTGACACTAGTGTGAAGGTGGGTGAATATCTGTGTGAAGTCTCTATGGAAAGACTAAGTGTGAGACAAACCTGTAGTGAAGGTAACGTACCTGCTGTAAATCCAGGCAATGCCAGTACAGCATCCCTCACTTGTCCAGAACTCCTCCTAGACCTTAAACAGTTCCCTAAACCCAGCAGAGTACAGCTTCATAAAAGCTATTTGCCACCATTTAAAAAAAAATGGTATACCATAACTGTTTCATAGGGTATCAATAAGCATGTTCATATGCATGACCTTTCCTTTTGGATGTTTCTCTCATTTGTACTTTTTGTTGAGCTAGTTATTTCCTTTCTAAGAAAAGTGAGAGAAATGTCTTCTTTTGCCAAAACTTTAGTAAGATTAGGTCTCTTAGACCATTCAACAAACTACTCAGATGAGACACTCCTCGGAACAGTTCAGCTGGAAAATCTTAACCATGCTTCTGTTTCATGTGTCTTCATGTCCTTGTCAAGTTTTCCCATTGCCTTTGACCTCCGAGGGACGAGAACAGATATTTTCTTCTTCCCTTTCACAAAATACTCTCTCTGAAGCAGAATAATGACCAAAAGGCTCCATCAACACAAGGCAGATACCATCATTTCCTTGACGATCTGTTCTGATGTTCATCCCCAAGTGGTCAGGCAAGAGCTTCGAACCCTTTCCCTCCCTACAGCTGTCAAGCGCAGAATACGCTTTGTTCCCCTGACTATTATCTCATCCATGGTAGGTATGAGCGGGCACCTGCCTTCCCTCGAATATAAACTACTGTAACTGCACTGAAGTTTCCAACCAGCTGGACCTAAGAAGATGATTAGGAGGGTGGGAAATATTCCTCTAATTCTCTTTGCCCTCTGTACCAAGAATGGTTCTGGCGCTGCCCTCCAGAACAGAGTGCCCTGAATGTAGGTAGCAAAATGAAAACCTGGCCCCTGGTATGACCAGGGCGTGCTGCCTGGGGCACGGAGGCTTTACGCAGACTGACACAGCCCAGGCAGACCTCCACAGGCTGTCCACAAAGTGCTTCCCCAGAGAAGCGATGCAGCTGAGAGGTGGCACTGCTGGGCTTTCAGCACAGGGATCCCTGCACCTCCCGCACCCTCTCCGTGGGGTACGCACACAGCCACAGCACCCCGCTGAACAGAGCAGGATCACTCATTAAAAGATCCGCACCTGCAGGTATGGCCGTTTACAAAACACTCTCTCAGCCTAGTAACTGAAGAACCACGGTGTGTTTATCAATATTTTAGGAGTCAGATGATGGATGCCCGTTAGGGCCCTCACAGCAACGGCAGATACTTGCAGTAGAGCAGCTATGTTGCTGCTGCAGTTTATGTGCTGGTGTGACAGTGGTGGAAGATGTAAAGAGCATGCTGTACCTCTTCAAAAAGAGTTATAAATTGGATGCTGCCTTTTGAACTGGGAAGAGGCGATTAGAAAGTAAGTGTGGAGCCAGGATGAACGTTCCCAATTTCATCACTGACATACTTAGCAACCTCACTTCTCTCAGCTCTAAAATGAATATAACATCTGTCCCCAGTGGTATATTAGGCACTTTGTTCTTTTAGTTCAGGGGAGAAAAAACCCTATGTCTCTCTGGCACAGGGCAGTGCTGTGCATGAGTTACCCAGGCTAGTAAAGCTGCATTTGTTCTGTAGTAAGAACAAACGTACACATGCAGTGATATTGACAGCATTTTTTTTAAAAAAGGGTATGATCTCTCACTGCTTCAGTTTTACTGTATTTCATCTAGAGTTTTTAAAGTTTCATGAAATTCGGACATTGGGGAATTGCATATTCTTAAAATCAGGACCTTTTAAAAATGGAAACGCCAGAAATTACTAGACACTTGAAAGTCTTCATAAGCTCTTACCACCACCTTCCTGCTGTCTTGAATTAGTTGTCTCTTTCCACACCACTGGTCAGTTGAGGAATTTCTGGTGATAGTGGCATTTCAAACCTGGCATTTGACACTTTTTCCTGCCATCCCCATTAATTAAAAAAAGATGGACAATGACTCTGCCATTAAAGCAGTAGTATTGATGGAGCTTTGATGGCCTAAAGACTTAGAAGCAAGCCCTGCGAAGAAAGTTTAAAGCTTTTTTTCAGGCCAGCTGATATAGCTGGGGCAGGGGGAGCATAAAAGTTTTGTGCACACAGGTCAGAAATAGATGTAGCTATTCAGCCTGACTTCTTTTCCCTTCAAGTTGCACAGTGTCCCTCCTAAATGCAATAGTGCTGCCCTGTGTCTGGGTGGGCTGAGGACCCCACCAGAGCACTGTGGGGTGCCGCACTGTCTGCACCTCCTCCGCCCCCCAGCTTGGAAGCAGCGGGGTGTGCACCCCCCAACATGGGGGCAGACAGCCTTATAAGATCCATGTCACGCTGTATAACCTTTAATTTGCTGGAGGCCACGTTTCTTACACAGTGATTGGCAAGATTCTTGTTGGGCATGGTTTTTATTAGTTCAGCGCTAGCATCTGTTTTTAAATGCACATCTAGTGTCTATGTCTAACTGCGCTAGAGGTCATACTGCATATACTTTCAACATCGGATTAATATAGACATACACTGCACTAATTTACTTTTTGCCTCCCCATGGCTAACTGAGTTCCTGGATAACTGGATTTTTTTAAGGTTGCAAGGACAATGATGACATCAGGATACTCTTGCAACCATTTCTGGTGAATCAGCATGTAGGAGGTGGGACAATTTAATAAAATAAATGTTGAATGCTATTTCCTTTTCCTGTCTTCTTCATCCAAGTATAACCTGCTTGTCAGATATCCAGTCTACTCTACCCAGTCTCCTTATTTGTTGATGCACAAAACAGCGGGTATGTAGAGTGAGAATAAGACCATGACCCCCACTGTGGCCATTGTTCTGCAATACTCTTGCTGCTGACAGCATTTCTGAGTGCAACTGAGTTTATCAAGGCACAGAACTTTTCTCTCTCCCTTCATAGTGATCAGACAACTGCATTCTACAAAAAAAATAAATAGCAATAAAGAATCCAGTGATAAAAAGCTGAGCCATCACATAGGGAGACATTTTACTCCATCAGGAAACATGTGGCAACCTCTGCTAACAGCTGCTTTGTTGTAATCTCCATAGAGGTGAAGAAATATAGATGCTGAAACTTATACAGGGTATTCTAAATAAGCTGAAATAAAGCAGTATTTATGGAGACAGGACTGCATCTTGCTTTGTCTTTAATTCCTGGGAGGAAGAAAACTGCCTAGGATGATGTTATTTACAAGCAACATTTATTCTCAATGGCTACTGATTACATCTTCTATTCTTGTAGAGCTCCTCTACAAGAGGATTTCCATTAAAACACAAACCCAAATCTAGTTGTATTGAACCGGCATTTTTCAGGAAAGGAAAAAAAGCCCAACATGTTGACTCCTTTGACTCTTTTAAACACCAGCAGATAAAAATATCTTGCATCAAACTCATTTAGAGATTAAAGCTGGAAAGATGTGTAGTGAAATCAAGGGAGAAGTTTGGTCAGAAAGAAGCACTTCAAAATCAGAAGAGTTATAATAAAATTGCTGGTAGAATGGAAACAAATAATCAAGCAAGATCAAACACATCAAAACCCAACAAGATGTGTGCTGAAAAAAAGCTGTTAGGAAATACCAGATATTTTCCAATGCAGCTTATTGCAAGATGGCTGAAATGTCTTGCTCTTTGAAGAGAAATCCTTGCAGGGGTGCCTGAGGAGTGTGATCTCGTGAGCGGCTGTGGCCACTCTTTCATAATGGGCTGCGTTGCTCTTGCAGCACTCCCATTCCTCAAGCCCTAAGGAGGCTTTACAGCAATGAGCAAGGACCAGCTTGCAGACGGGACAGCAGAGGGTGTCTGAAGCTGGGGCACAGTACTCGTAAAGGAGCTGCTGTGGAAGGATGAATCAGGGCTTTCTCTTGCCCACATTACCCTGCCTTGCAATGTCAGTACAGCTCTCCCAGGGCAGGAGTTGCTATATTCCTGTGTGCCTTGCACGTGACGGAGCGTTACTGACCTACCCTGATGGCCTCTCTCAATGTTGCTGCGAATAAGCACAATCAGAAATGCTCCCCCAAAGAAGGAGCAGTGGGCACTGGTGGTGCTGGGCTTGGCAATGCCTTGCACAGTCCAGTAACTGGACCAAAGGATGCCCCAAGCAGAAGTTTTACAGCTTCATGGTCTGGAGTTCATGGAAATGTGTATTTCTCTCAACAGTCAAAGCTTCTCCACATGTCAATGCCCTCACGTCCTCTGTCCCAGCCTTTGCTACTACTTTTTTCTTCCTCTACGTGTTTCTTTTTTCTTCCTCTGAGTGAATTAACTGACGAAGAGAGGCCTCTACCTGCAATGGCTATTGCTCCCGAGCCCTAGCTGTTCCCCCGGTATCACCTCCACATGCACCTTGCCTTGCAAGCATTGTGTAGGGAGTGTCATTTGTCTCCCTCCACCTTCTCTGCTCTTGAGAAAAATATCCCGCACTGGGCGTGTGGTCACATCCAAAAGATTTAGCAGTAGTATAGTGTCATTACAGCTGCGATGGCCTAAGGGTACGTGCAGTGAGAGGTATGTCAGGAATGGCAATGTTTTCTTGAGCCAACCAATGTAAGTGGCAGAAATGAGGAGTCTTTAGGTGCAGAGTGCCTTTCCCTGAGGGTTTATTTACAGGGACAGTCATTAGTTACACAGGGGACATCTCTCCTTTGCTACCGGCTGTGCTGTGTTACCTGACACATCAGTAATCACCGCGCTAGCTTTGCACTTTCTTGTCACCTTTTGTTCTTGGTTCCCAGGAACATTCATGTGCCACCAGAGCATCACAACAAGTCTGTCTAGGTAAGGCTCAGAGATTTCACCCTATCGATAAATGCAGCCTTCTCTGTAGGGGGGCACAAAAATGGCAGTATGGAAGCACCAGAGACTTAGTAGTATTCAGACCAGGCTGAATAGACGCAGCAAATTATGGGAGCATAACAAAATACAAAAAGGTGACACCTCAGCAACATTAGGGTAAGTAAGAGATATCTGAGGTCCGCTGTATCTGAGGCCTGATTCCCCAGCAGAGGTTCATTTCAGATGACCTTAGACGTCTGTAAAGCAGCTGAGCTAATCGCCCTGGGCTCCCTCTGCAACCGGGGAGAGAAGTACATCTCAGGGGTGTGATTAATCTCACCTGTAATAGGTCAGTGTAATAGTAGGTCAGATGAATCCTTCCCTGGAAACATTTGCTCCTCTCTGCTATAAAGAGGAGTCGGAGTGACTAATGCAGATTCCAGTGCCCGCTTTGTAACCGTCTGCAGTCAGATAGAGGAATCCTGCCCTCCCTGCCCAGCTTGGCCCGTAGCCAAAACACACTTAAATTGCTGCCTAAACTTAAAAGTATATTTGAGGTTATTCCTGAACTTGTATTGCGGGTAAAGTGTTTTCACTGACGCTGGGAGGCAGAAAAGGGGAAAGAGACGTGGGTTTCTTTTTTTCACCGTTCACAGACAGAGTAAATGCTTGAGAAACAGAGAAACAAAACCCAAGCACCGGCATTGCCTGGACCAGGACTGATGGTATGGGCTTGGAAAAGTAAAACTGGGAGCACTTGTTATGGCTGAGGGCTGGTTGAAGGAGATTTGAAACTATATTCTTTGTAAATAGGTGTGATTGCATCAGAGGACATCTGACTTGTCCAGCAATCCTTCTTCCCCACAGAATTGACCTGGCAGGGACCACCCGGACCGGTCGGCGTGAGCAGCTGGCACACATCTGTCTGCAGTGCACAGCTTCAGCCCACAGAACTGCCTACAGTCCCTCCCATTTATCCCCAACTGGGCCAGGACTCACCAGTTTTAATTACACCAGTGGGTTTTGTTTCAGTGACTCTCCAGATTAAAAATCTCTCCAAGTTACAGTTTGCTTTCTCTTCCATGCCAAAAAAAAAAAAAAAAGTCTGGTTTTGCCATGCGGTAGCTGCCCCTGGGTACCCTGCTGTCAAAGCCCGGCAGTGCCGGGGCACTGTAGTATGACCGCAAGGTAAGGAAGGCAAAAGGAGCCACAGGCGGAGCTGATGGTTCTGATTAACATTACGAACCTGGTGTGAGGCGGGCACCGGTACCCCTCGGGACCTCTGAACTTGTGCTTGGTTTCCTTACACAAGCGAAACCACCTTAGCTACCAAGAATGAATCTTGGCGTAATGACATGCTGGGCTGCGGATGGATGATCCCATCTGCATTTGGGAGCAGGCTGTTTCCCCTGGGTGATCCACCCCATGCTGCTGATACTCACCAACACCTCCGGGCTGCCCGGAGGGAGTGCTCCTCTGGGGAGCTGCGAAGATCTGGTGCGGGGCACGACTGTTTTGGGGTCCACAGGGAGGGGACGCTGGCAGTGATGAGAGGGCTGGGCAGGCTCTAAGGGAGGAAGATGGCCCTGCCACCCAGCTGCCACGTAGCGGGAGTTTTTTTCAGCGGCAGCGGAGCTCTCGGTTTGGCTGTGTGCTGCACAGCTGTAATTCTCCTTTTGGACGTGACTTTTGGAAAGAAAACCTCCTTCATTCTTCTGTTTCTGCCAATCTACTTCTGCGAGGCACTGCCACCCTCCCTTAGAGGATTAAAGAAGAGAACAGTGTGCACCCTTGGAACATGAGATAAACTGGTAAAAGCCACCCGTCCTTGCTGAACATGCTTGTTCTGCATCAAAACTGTGGGTGATTTGACAGAGGGAAAAAAATGAACGAATGATGAAGCTGTGGCAATTCTGCTGCTAACATGCTTTTCAAGATGAACCGCAGATAAAGTACTGCCCCTCCCATCATGATGTCACTTTGGTAGAGATTATGAGAGCTGTACTCGGTTCACCTTGTTTTGAGCAAATTTTCAGGTTTGGTTTCAGCCTTATCTGTTGGTAAGGGCAGTTTCATTCGTAGGCCAGTCCCAACCGTCTCAGAGGAGCGGGTGTGTTTTGCCACCTGGGAACAGATTGCTGATCTTCAGGTTCAGTTTTTCACATGAGCAAATCTGTCTTTCAAATATTGCTTTTGTACTTTTGTAGTGAAGAGTTCGGGGCGGGGCGGGGGGAAGCCCAAGGAAACACACAGATCAGCTGAGCACTGTGATTTCTTTTCTGTAATTTACCCACAGGGTTAAAAGAATGCTATCCAAAAGCATCCGTGTGAGGACAGATGCCATATTAAGAGGTACAATGTGTATTAACACCACATAAATCTATATATTGTTTGAGTCTGAGTCAGAATGTCATAAAAAAGCTGAAATGTGGCTTCACAAGAAGGATGTAAAGGTATTTTACCCTACTCTACTCATGAGGAAAGTAGGAAAAGTCACCCTCCCATTTATTTGAGGTGTTAGGAATGATTTGCTCAGTAAAAACATCCATCCACTTTGTTTATATTTGGAGTAAACGGAAAGGGAGAGAGATGGCGTCTAACCAGAAACTGAATATGAACTGCCTGATAGTCTGCTGTCTCCAACACCCAGAGTTTTAGAACGAAGGCTGGCAAATAGTTAGTTTTAGGAAAAGCACAAGGCATTGTCTGTTTTCCTCCAGCATCGTACTCCAGCACTGGGAGAGAAAGAGAAAGGTGCAGAATAATCTGTTCCCTCCCGATAAAGCGTAGCAAGTTATTTTCACAAAAGAGCAGTGGAATTAGGCTGAACTCCATGATATCTGCATAGAAATATTTTTACATATTGAATCAAATTCTGGTGGGCCTCCTTTCAGCAGGAGAGATGGATGCATCTTTCTTCTGGGGTCTGTGCCTATTACATGTTACATTCAGTACTCCGGCGGCTTTATTGATGTAATATATGAGGTACTGGAAAGAATAAATGCTTTAAGAAAAATTATCAGCCTGGGGACAAATGGCATTATCACTAATTGCACTTTACTAATTCTGTCTACTCAAAAGGAAAGGAGGTAATCTGGAACAAAGTATGTGGTTACTGCAGGATGAAGAAATTCTGCTTGGAATTGCAGCTCGCAGCGAGTGACTCATATTGCACAAACAGCCGAGGTGTGGGTAGCACTAGCAGACAATTGCCTGTAATGACTACCGCGTGCAACTTAATGAATGAAGCACTGAATAAAGAGCTCTCTGCAAGTTGCAGCTATGTGAATGGCGAGCCTTTCATTTTAAGCTAGAGCCCTGTATCACAAATATTAGGTTTGATAAACACGTTTTCAAGATGTTTAAGTATATCCGTGAATGGGGTACAGAACTGAGACAGCAGATATTGCATCTGATTTCTAGAATTTCAGTCTGGCTGTAGCGTTTTGAGACTCAAAATGTACTTCTATAAAGGCAAACAATCATTTCTGAAAGGTACATTCCATTTTGGGTTTGATGTCGATCACGGAAAGGATGTGGCTATTATTTTTATTCTGGTCCAAGCTCATGTTTTCAGATATTCCATGTACATCCTGCTGTTCGTACATGTTCCTCCACTAGCCACCTGCAGTAGCACTGCGCAGATTGTGAGCAAGAAGGGCTATGTTCCTCTGGCACAAGTCAAATATGCTGTGATGGGGCACTAAGGACACTCGTGGCTCACATCAGACTAGCATCTGCGGTTCCCAAACCGTGTCTGGCCTGTCCACTGTCTGGGGCTGCCTGGCTAGCAGCTAGTGTGCAGTCAGTGGGAAGGAATAGGTGAGCGCTTCATTCTTGTGTCAATATAGCCCTTAGCAGTCGTGATGATGTTTGACAACTGAGCTGACAGCCTGCCAGGTGTTATTTCAGGTGCAAGGGCCATGCTTCGCAAAGGCTGGGCTCTGAAATAGACCAAGGAATACTGTGAGTTATTCCTAGTCTCCTGTTTGAAGTAGTATTTTAAATAGAGTAATGATTGTATCTTAATAATCAGATATATTTGTAAAGGCTTATCGTGGAACCTGCACTTCTAAGGACGATAACAGGCTATATAATGAATGAAGCACTGAATTAGTAAAGACTTCTCTGCAAGACATCTTTTATGTGAATGGGAAGCCTGTGATTTGAAACTAAAGCTTTACCTTTGATCTTGATCCGAAAGTGTCCTGAGCGCTGTGTTGCAAGATGTTTCTTGCAGTGCAGCCCATCCCTTTGTGTCACCACCTTGGCTTAGCAGCTAACATAGGTCAGATACTGAAACTGCGTTTACTGACATCAGGGTGACTCCTATTATCAAAGCAGCCCCCTGTGAAGCCAAACCAACAACAAAACCAGAATTATTAGCTTACAGGAACGGTGTGTTACCCAGCACCAGTTTTATTTAGCCGATTTCAATCTATTTTCCAGATTTTGAATATGACCGCCTTTAGTTTCCACGCCGATTTTGATCATGCTGAGTTTTAGCCGAATCTGAGTTGTTGCTCTCCTGCTATGCCCCGATCTCAGTGTCTGATCTCTGTGTCTATGCTACCTTGTACGTCCTGGGCACAGGTGTCCTGTCCAAATAACAGCTGATAAATGTAGTCAGTCACCTTCTTCCCACTTACTTCTTTGAGGTACAAAACTGACAATCCTATGGAAACAAACCAAGTCATAGATACTGCCACTTTCGCTATATACTCAAAGCAAAATCACTTTAGGCTCCCTGATGTGTTCTTTTTGTTCTGCAAGTCTTAATAAAAAGAGACTGGTTTGGGTGAAACTTTTATCAAGTCAGATAGCCCTCACATGCATAAAACAGTACCACTTCCATTATAGATGCTGTTGCTGTTTCTGTGCTGTTGCTGTTGATTTCTAACAGCCTTGTTTAAAGAAGCTGGGTTTTTTAGAATAAGAGCTTATGCTTTCTTGCCTTACTTGATAGCTTTTCTTCTCTTAAGAAGCCTTCTGACAGGATCCATCATTATTCACTGACCTCTTAATTTATTTTTTGTGTATGCACAGTCTTGCTGATTTAACAACGTCTTCATTATATAATGAAGATTGTACTATACACAAGGAGAAGAATCCATTCCTGATATAGTTCTAATCAGGGAATCAAAAATGGGAGAACTTGAACAAATCTAGGACACGTTTGCAGCGCAGGGTTAACTTAAGATCAGTTCTGAGAAGCGTATAGTCTGTGGACCTTGGGGAAACCATAGTCAATGCAGAAGTTTATATTATTTATAAAAAGGAAGGTGATCTCATGTGCTACAGACCCACGGAAGTGAGAAATGGAAAAAATGTACTCGATCGTCTTGACCTCAGCTTAGGCTTGCTCTGTGCAATACATTTTCTGGTGCTATCTCCAGATTTGTTTTAAAGGTGACTAGGGATTTATTGTTTGTTGCAATCTTTGTTCATTTCTAGAGAATGGTTTTCACTCAGAGCTGAGAGGGGAACCTGAATTTCCTTTGTCCTAATGTCAGGTCATTTCTCCCATTTTTCCCAGATAAAGACTGCTTGGCTCCTGGTGCTAATTGCATTGGAAGGATGGACAGTTTAACCCTGAGCAGCGACAGTACTACTTAATACAGACAGCACCACTATCAAGAAATAAAAATGCCCAGGCATGTTTCTTGAATTAAAAACCTGAGAGTCAAACACTAATGGTTACAGCCTGGTCATTGATGGGACAACTTGCACAGAAGAATCGGGAGTGTATTATGGGCTGTGCTGGTGCTTAGCCATGACTGTTCTCACAGCTTGATTAAAACGGGACAGAATGGGAGAGAAAAGCAAGCCTGTTGAAAATGTCTAAATTAGAAAGGTTAAGGGTCTAAAGGTAAAAAACTGAATGGCTAAAGGAATGGATGCTTTCACTTATTTTTGTGTCCAGTTTGAAACATCTTGGAGAACTTCACAGAGGTTTAGTTGCACAGCTACCAGACTTCCTCCAGATCACGCTCCCTCTGTGACTCTGAAGTCTGCTCTCTCCATGCCAGGCCATTTGCCTCTCAAGAGACTGAAAGCACTCAAGCTTCAGGCATCTAATAGGTACAGGTCTAGATCCCCCCTGTGTTTCAGATTCAAATTGTTTTTTTCTTTTTTTCCTTAGTTTTGAAGACAGTTTGCTTGACATAGGATCTAATTTGAACAAGTGCAGTACCAATGACAGAAGAATAAAATGAAAGAGAGGTAGAAATATTTTTAGTGAAAAGCTAGCCCTATACTTCGTTGAAAAATGTCATGACTCAGAGAACGTCAAATGGATTGAGTTCTCCATGGCTCCTCGGTGACCCCCACAGATGCTTCCTGCCTTGAATTCGGCGTGTTTGTAGCCTTTTGTAGGCTACTTGCATCCCACGCAGACATCCCTTCACCAGCATCCTGTGAACCTCTAGCTGTGTTTCCTTGTGAGTGCTTCCTACAGCAGAAGGACCGGTTTCTGCTTCGCCGTAGCCAAGCGCGCAGAGAACTCGGCTCGCCTGTACGATGGTGCAAACTCTGCTAAATGAACGGTGCCTGTCTGACCAAGGCAAATACCTCTCCTGTAAATACGGTAACACGTCTGTTGTTTGATTTTTAGTGTTGACTCAGACTTTGTGTTTAAGTAGAGAGAGTGAAGGCAAGTGGCTCAGGACTGTAAAACCACAGCAAGACTCGGTCTCCGCTGGCACCATTCCACACACAGTTTACGCAGACTTATTCCAGCCTTTATCCTGTGAGCGCACGACTTGTCCCTAATAACAGTATTAATAGTGATTCCCTGCTCAAGCGCGTGATCGGCCACCAGCCACCTGTTTTTGGAACAGCTCAATCCCAAGCCAAATAAAAGCTTTCTAGCTAGTAATGACACGCTAGTACACCTGGTGCACTTCCTTGCAAATAGCTCCCTGTAAATGAATGATATGAATCTTAACATATACTTTATAGGAAGTTTTTAGCCAAATGTAACCTCGAGCCCGAATTCCCCTCTCTCCTCTCCTCCCCAAATGTTCTTTAACTCCTCTGCTGGGAACAATCCTTGGCCTTTAAATCATAATGTGCAGCTATTGAGTTAGAAATAGGCTTGGCACAAAGGGTTAGCCAAAGCTTATACAAACCAGTTTTTCCAGGTTGTGTGTGAGGAGTGTGGTTTAAAAGAGTGGAAAGTTACCAGAAGCAGCACAATGCCAGGTGTTAATGGATAATCAGAGGGAAGGATCGCAGAAACAACTGGGAAGCCTTAGCCAGGAGGATGGGAAAGCCAAGCTTGCATTTTGAGGGGGGAGTTATAACAGGGTCCCTGAACTCAGAGAATGCAAAACACGAGTTGTAAAGGCAAATCTGAGGTCACTGCAAGTCACTTTGCCCTGTCTGAGTATAGTGAAGAAACTGAGGCAGAGAACACACACAGCATATATTATTTGTATCAAGAGCTATTTACTTTTCATGCCACTACGTAAGCCTTGGGTCTTGGTTTTCTGTGCAGGGCATGTGTATATATATACATGCAATTGCATTGCGTGTGCACGTACATCGTCTCATGCATGTCATCTGCCACTGAAGAGTTAAGTGGTGAAAAGGAAGGCTTTGCTTTCTGCGGTGGTATGGAGGAGCAGAGCAGGAGGCCAGTACTGACTCTTGTGGGTAGGGACGCAGACCACCATCTCTCAGACAGCCTGCTAGATAAGGAATTTGCACCACAACAGTATAGATAAAATTCATGAAGAGGTTACCCACTCTAACTTGGGTAATGTACGGTGTCCCTGACTTCATACTTACGCAAGACTCTTTCAGCCACTGCCTTTCTTTACCTTTGTACCATCACAGCACCCCAGGAGCAGAGGCAGAGGCAGGGAACGCATGCAGTGCCTGGTGGCTTCCAGAAACAGCGGTCTCCTGAGCAGCCAAAGAGGGAGTTTGACCAAACCTGTCATTCTGAAATAAGCCGTTCCCTTGCTTTCTACTCCTGGGCAGTCCCGGGGAAGCAGGGGGCAAAGCCTTTCCCTGCAGGCACCTTATCTTCCTCTGACCTTACCCAGCAGGACTGCACCAGAGCCGCTGTGAGCA
Source organism: Aquila spilogaster (assembly GCA_024606505.1). Taxonomy (NCBI): domain Eukaryota; kingdom Metazoa; phylum Chordata; class Aves; order Accipitriformes; family Accipitridae; genus Aquila; species Aquila spilogaster. The sequence goes on from JANHGO010000686.1 coordinate 25,363, forward strand.
GGGCTGCCTGTGGCTGTAGAGGATGCTCAGCAGATGTAACACCATGAGGATTTCTTTCCAGTGCCTTGTGAGTCGTCAGGGGATGAGGTGAATCCCATTGTGGAGCTGGTAGGCAGTGCTCCGCTGACTGTATTAACGGGTTTTCTGCTGGCTGAGACCTAGCTCAGGCTTAGACATCTGCACTGCAGTTGGCCATGTTCAGTGAGGTGATTCCCTTCCTTTGGGAGCTATTTTGTGATCTTTGCATGGAGGAGGCTAGAGAAATGCAAGGTGTTATTAGATGCAGTGATGTATTTCTATAGAAAAAAATGATCTGATGAGGAAGTTGCTGAGCTAGGAGGCAGGACTCAGTCACAAGACTGAGGACATCCCAACTGGTTCTGAGATTCCTTACACAGAGGAGAGTATCATCTCCCACCTTCTTCCTGATGTCTCTTATCAGTTTGGATCGTAAAGGCTCTGAGACAAGGTTACTGTGCACACCTGCAATGGCAAAGGCAGTGAAACTGATTTTGTTCTGGCCGTTAGTGAAACTGATTTTGTTCTGGCCAATAATATGAATTACAAGATGGGCAGATATTCTGTACAGATAGGACTCTGCCAGCCTTCCTCCTTCAAAGCAGCCTCTTGCTCTCAGCAAGGCCCTTTCGTCAGGGTGCCGTTGTATGACATTTGCTTTTGTATGTCATCTCATGGATTAGACTCTTACAGTGTTCTCTTTTTCAAGAGGCATTGCATCCTCCTCCATGGCTAGTTTAATGGGCCAATTTGTGGAGTGAGCCGTTACTTAATGTGAGAAAAGGATCAGAGTTTAGTCCATCAATGAATTGACATTATTAACCTTAATTCTTGCTGGACTTTGTTGCATCTTCTCCTTCCTGGTTGCTTCCCATCACGCATTTTAGCCACGATGTCCGGTTCGGAATACTGAAACAAAGATATAATTGCTTTGAATCTCTGATGAGATTCAAAGCTGAGACTTTTCTGGAAAATGAAGATGGGAGGTCAAGAAAAATTTGGAATTTTCCTCCTGCCAAACCCCACGTTGTCTGTGACACCACACACCAGCCAACCTATTGAGAAGAGACCACGCAGCGCCTGGCCGGAGGCGCGGGCTGTTTCTGCACCGCTTCTCCGCAGCCAGACGCCTCGAACCCGAGCAGGCGACATCCCCCGGGGGGGGATGCCCTGCGCCGAAATGGATTGTGCTCAGAGGAGCCCAAAACGCCGGTGACGAGAGCAGCTGTGGGTGCTGCCCGTACCGGGGGCCACCATCTCTGCCGTCAGCCGGGCACCGCGGTCCCCGTCCCGAGGAGGCAGCCACCCTTTGGCACCCGGTCCCCGGGATGCTGCGGGGTGGAGGGAGGGCATCTGGCAGGGTGCAGGCAGCCGCGTTGGAAGGGGAGGGCAGGCCATGGGAGAAGGGGAACAAAAGGAAATTCATTGATGGAGAGCAGAGGAGGGTTATGGTTCTGTTTTTATTTTTAACAACGGGCAGCTGTGGATTTTTATGCAGGATTATTTTAGGTCTTGGGCCAGGCTGTTTCATGCTTCATCGGTGCCTGAGTTTCCCCCTCCGGCTATCTGAATCCAAGTGATATTATTTGCAATTTCTTCAAGAAAGCAGAAGCTCAGAGGGAGTGTCCTTGGTGAATGGCTGTAATTTCTGTGCTGTGGCTGCCCAAAAGCTATTACGGCTCTGCTATCTCTGGCTGCCTGCCAGCGGGAAGGATTCCTTCCAGAATTAATTGCATTTCCCGCCTTATAGGTATTCCAGGGAGCGGGGAGCAGGCTCGCAACGGGTGTATTGCCTCACAAGTAAATAGCAACATGTCTTCTCATGTGTGCTGTAGAAGGGGAGCGCAAGCATGAAGACAGACGTGCCACTGATTTTCAGGCCTTTGCCCATAGCCGAAAATTAGCAAAGAGAGGTGGGAAAGAGAAAGTAACTCTAGTGTTTGGCTCATTCTTGTTTCTGGTATGGAGGAAGTGGGGGGTGCTTCTACAGAGTGTTATTCACAGTGACGTGCAGAAGCTGTCGCCTCTTTGCTTTGATGCGCGAAAGGAGGATATGTAAGAAAACTGCAAGCTCAGGGTCTTTGGCTTTGCTTTATTTAAATGTTATTTATATAGAGCTACCTTGACTGCGTCTATATTGTATGGTGAGAAGGTGCACAGATTTGAGCTTGCCCCTCATCTACATGACATAGCCACATTTGGGTGCAGCCTTTGAGCAAGGTTTGAGGTGTGCTGGCTGATCTCAGACTGCCTTTAGCCCAGGCTCCTTGCTTGCAGCACAGGGCAGGAGAATCATGCTATTCCCTACCTGGTCCACTCCCACATATCACGTGTGCTTCTGTCACACCAGCCACTGGTAGGAGGGACATCCAAGGTAGGGTGCCAGCCCAGTGTTTTCGGAATGTTGTAGAAATGTTTAGAAATGTTGTAGGGTGCCACAGGTCACAAGGGCAAATGGGAACTTCTAGGCAGTTGTAGCCCATGCTGCCCACGCAACGTGGGCGATGCACTACGCAGAGCTTGTGGCCTCCCCTGGTGATCAGCACGACCCTGGGCAAGGAGCAGAGCGAGCCTCAGCCCTTGGCCGCACCAAAAGGCACTGCCTGGATTTGGCAGGTCTGTGAGGTCTCTTTATGAAAAGCAGCTTGTAAAGCTCAATGGCACGATGGCTGCCCCATCCCTTAGCACGCTCATGAGGCAGGGAGCCCTGCCAGCCCCCCCGGTATGGGCTGCATCCATGGGGCTGTGCCAGGTCCTTCCCCTTCCCCCTTGGCAGGAAGGGGAGAAGGCATCACCTCCCTCCCTCTCTTGCCATATAATGAGCTTACAGGGTGGACTGCAATCTAGCCCTATACATTTCTGCTTGGTAACTTTGGTAGTTTTACGAGAGGGAGTGTTGAGACATTATGTATTAGTAACATTGTCGTTAGATGCATTCAGCAGACCTGAAGTGGTGGTTAGATAGCAAGAACCAGGTAAAGGGGAAGAAAATGTAAAGGGAAAAGGAAAGGAGAAAAAAAAAAAAGGCAACAAAATCCCTTCTCTTTTTCTCTCTCTTTTAACACCAAAGTGCCAAAGAGCCCAGTGCTGAGACCTTTTGTAAAGTGCCATGAAAATGTTAATGTTAAAAAAGACACCAATTTATTAAAGCAGTGAGGTCATTTTATCTGCTGTCTTTTGATCTCTTCCTCTACAAGGGAACAAAGAAAGTTAGGAAATAAACTAACTGTTCGTGTAACCTAAATGGAAGCAGAAAATGCTGCTACTGCGCAGTTCTACATAGCCAGCTGCTGTCCTTCTCTGGTTCAGCTCATTTTTGTTCTATTACACCAAGACTGATGTAGTATAATATTATTGATAATATTGTATTATTTGTCATTGTATATGACAGGTTAGATAAATGCGATTAGTGTTATTTGAGAAGGGGCCACATTCCTCTTTCCTCACCTGTCAAGCAAAACCTAATTCATTCAACACCCCTAATAGACTTGGGTGGCTACTCATGGTACAGGGCCGGTGCTGAAAACATACACGGGAGTCAGCATCTGAGCAGTGTTATGAGTCATGGGCCACATCCCCAGGGGGATTCAGATGTCTGATGGATGTCTTACATCTCCGCGTTGCTGCTCAGCTGCACATAACCATGGAAGCAAGCCAGATCTCTCAGGGTCCATGTTTCCATCCGTGAAATCATTGAGGTATCTATGCTGCTCCCTCTACACGTGCATATACTCATCCTTGCCAACAGCTCGTGCTTGAGCACAAGTGGGAATCACAAACCTTGGCTGCTTCACCTCTGGGACCCAGTGCAGAAACTTACAGGAGGATAAAAGGAATGCGATGCCACCTTAAGCCCAGCAGCGGTGGGGAAGCCCACACATGCAGTGTGACAACTCTTCCCATACTTTCCGCACACAGAAGCAGGGATGGGACTGTACAGACTTTCCACCCTGAGCGGCACATGGGAACTAGTGAGCTGTAGAGTGCTGGTAGACAGGCACGCTATTGCAGGCTCTCCTAGCTAAACTGTTCTGCTTGGCATAAATAATTAAATGCTATTGGGTCACACAAGAAGATTAGCTTGGGAAGGCACTCGCTTGGGAGGCAGAATAGTTAGACTGAAATCCCTGTTTGGGCATTTAATTATTTATACCAAGCGGAACATTTTTGCCAGAAGAGATTAAGAGACACCCACCTAATTTAGCGGTCTGCTTATCATTAAGTTTAGCGGCGGTCAGGCAGAACATTAAGATGACTACTAGCATATATCTGCTTAAAGAGAACCTGGTCTTTTGTTTACCATTCTTAAGTTGACAAGAAATGCACAATACTTGCTTTGTGCACAGCTCCAACACCAGTAATGCAATCAGCATTGTTATAACAGAGCATTAGTATTTCTCTAGTAAGAAATCATCTGACTTTCCAGTCATAGCCACTGATTTAGTAAAAATCATACAGATACATAGAAATGATTGAGTGCTGTTGCAGAAAGGTGATATTTTAAATTGATGTTGTCTCATGTGGGATGCAGTGAAACAGGCAGCTTACAATGTACGATAGGTCATCCATACCAGAAAAGAAATCACAGATTTGATGATTTGTTAGAGATGCTTTAAATGTGAACTGCATAAACAAGAGGATCCCATTCATGTGATAGAAAATGTTTATTTAGAATTCAGAATTTGCTTCCTTTAGCTACTGTCAACGAAATGACCTTGGTGTTAAAATATTAGAGGAAAATTTGATTTAGCTGGTGAGTGCTGCAAGTGGAAATAACTATTGTTGGCTGTTTGCATGAAAATGGAGAGCTGATGTGACAGCTGATTTGGTTGAACATGACATAGCTGTATTAACCCGCAGTAGCCAAGAGTGGTGAAGTCTGGGCTGTGGTCTCTGGAAAAGCATTGAGAAGATGGAGATCCTGGGATCCCATACATGGTCAGACTCACTTAGGCTGCTCACTAAACCAAGAGGTATGCCTCAGTAATTTTTTGAGAATATTTCTGGAGTGGTACAGCTCACTCAACCTGATGTTTTGCAGTAGGCTTGCAGTATAAGATTCACAACTATTTATCACTGTCCACGCTCCTGCTGAGGTTATTGGGCATCCAAGGGGCATGGTTGGCCAGGGAGCATCCCGAGACAGGAGGGTACAGCCGTGTCCTTCACATCTGCCCTGCTCTGATTCCCTATGGTTGTGTAGCCCCACTGCACCCCACGGCTGACCTCATACACCAGCCGTCTGAAGCCAGCACATTGCCATTGCCATCGCTGTCATGACCGTGCAGACTCCAGGCTCTCAAGACCTTCATTTCCCTCCAGGGTCAAGAGAACTGCTTTCATTTTCAGGTGTGACTAGAGCTTCAGAGGGACCGCGATGCAGAACTGCATATAGTGACTGCTCTTTTATGTTATGAACTGCACTGGTATGTTGCTAAAATACAAGGGAGTAGCATTGGTGGTGTTAAGCAGAAGGTACACTGCTGATGTCAAGAAAGCCATTTATGTCAAGGTTTTCGAACTCCCAGATAGTCTGGAAACTGCTTAAAACAGACATTTATTCTGCTCATGTAATTTATTTTGCCTATGAGGCTCTCTCTGATTTCACTCCGTCAGTGCTATTAGCACTTCTCATCAACTATTTCCTTGTTAGAGCATCAGTTGGAGAGCTTTTATGTGCTTGTTATTGCTACGAAAACTTCTTTGCATATCCATCACATATGATTTCCCTTATCTGTGTTTTTCAGACTACATCTTGGCAGGAATATACCACAGGGCAGTATTAGTGTTCCCAGTTTCTGATTAAGTCACTAGCCACATCAGTGTGCAAACCTACAATAACACCACACCATATTTTATGCTCACATTAGAAAAACAAGCCGTTCCCAAAGAAGAAATGGCAAAGCTGGGCACAAGGGTCACTGTCCCAGTTTGGACCCCATTCATCACATAAAAGGGTCAGAAGGTTGTAAAGGCATCCTAGTACTCACTGATTTTAATAGTAGAAAGCAGAAACATGAAAACCTTCTGAGCACTATTCTTGTGAACAGGACTCAAAGTGAGCAAAAATGGCTCTAGGCGCCAAAAACTTTAAGGCCTCCCTTCAAATTCTGGTCTGCATCTCCTAAATGTGGGATGCAGGATCACATGCAGAGTATTTAGGTTTCCTTACATCTGCCACTGCTCTTTAGAGCTACTTATGCCTTCTTGCACCTGCAAACTGGGGTTGAAGAAAGGTGGAAACAAAGTTCAAAGCAGAAGAAAATCTTCCTACTAGGAGCTTCCATGCTCTGCTGTAATTGCATCTTCTGCTCCCTCCTCAACATGCAGGTTATACAAAGTCCTCTCAGCTTCATGCAGTCTAAAAAAGGGATTTTGCTTTTTAGAGTGAAAATGGGGTTGATGCGATGCTCAGAAATCAGAGGACAATTGCAGTGTAAAATTGGCTTGTATGTGCGTGACAGACTGGGTGGTGATGTGAAAGGAAGATTGTAAGGGCTGATTTGATTAAAAGGCTGTGAAAGGAGTGTCTGAATGGGTATGTCTGGAATGAAAGGGCATCTGGGGGGACCATTTTCCTGCAGGGTGGGGCTTTTGGTGTTTGGCTTTGCAGATGCTAGCAGATGCTACAGAAATGCTAGGATTTAAGAGAACACACTTGGCTTTAAGTCTGGGACAGGCCATATTTTCAAGGGTGCACATGGACACATCAATAATTTCAAAGACTTTAATTTTATTTTCTGAGGGCAAGGGAAATTTTGTTTTTCTTTTCAGAGGTAGAGTGATATTTTAGGAGTTCTGTACAAAACCTTTTCAGTATCATGTAGCATCTGCCTACAACAGGCCTTCTTTTCTCTAGCATATTATCATCTAATAAAAGTTTCTCTATATAATAAAGACTGTCCAGAACAGGGAAAACTCATGAAGCTTACAGGGTCATGTGAATGTGTTTCATATTTGGACATCACAGTGGGTTCCAACCCAAAAATGGGACTCTCAGACGTGGTCACAGTACAAACTATTATGCTTATTAATGACAAAAGGAGCTTCCAGTTGACAGCTAGACAACAAACAAGAGAATTTTGCTCTTCTGTAAAAGCTACATAGTGATACTACATCTGCCAGTCACACATAGCAAACTATTTAAATATATAAAGTATGCTCCAAAACCCTGCAGAAACAATCTGCTGACAGCAGCACTGTGCATTGGCAACATGCCACAGGCAGGTGCCTATGGTTTAAGACATGACCCAAATTTTACACGTTGCGAGAGATATTTAAAGAAGGGAAACTGAAGTGCATGTTGATTCATAAAATGTACTGGCCTTTCCTTTTTCTTTTCTTAGTAATCTCTACTCAAGTTGAAATTGTCTTTCTAATGAGTTATTTGCTACCACAAACCCCAATGCTTTATTCATGAACATTGTTGAGGTGCCTGGGCAAAACCAGTCATAAATCATTATTCACATAGCTGAAATTTTTGTCAACATCCTTCATTTCCAATTTGTATCAGGACAGGGCTTGCACTCACTTGAGTGCACAGAGTGACAGGTTGAAACCCGAGCGGGGCTTAAAGTGATTTCCACGCACAAGAGAGCTTCTCTCCTTTGGTGGGAAGTACAGGGGGAGATTCTTACTGTGTGTGATACTCAGCAAGAATTCACAATATTTATTGAGCATAAAGTTGCCTCCATTAGATGAATTTGTGTCAGCGAAGTTATTATTCATATGTGAGAGACATAAATAATGGAGCCAGAAGACCCCAGCCTGCTGCAGTCTCAAAGCCACATGATATATAGGGATTTGAGTGGGGAGCATTAGTATTATGCAAGTGATTTGTTAATGAAAACATGTAATTTAAGGAACACTCATTTCTAAGGACAGAGAAAAGGGTCTTTAAGTAGGAATCTTCTACCAAGTGGAAGTGGTGCAGACTGACTTTAAGGGTCTCTGATTTATATTTAATAAGAAAGCAGGAGCGCAAAGACAAGCCTTTCAAAAGCTAGAAAAAGCAAGCCTGTCCCTCACCCAAGCCTCAGGAAACAGGGTCAGGCTCCAGGGGAAAGAAAAGGAATTTATGTAAATACACAAACTCCAGCCGGAGGTTTAGCTGAAATATTTGGTCCTTTAAAATCTGAAACAAAAACCTTCCGCAGAACTGGCCTCCTAGGTTCTGGGGTTTGGTAGAGTAATACGTTCCCTTGTGTTTTTATTCATGTCACCATAATGAAAGCTGACTTGCTTTTTGAATAATATATACTTTATCTACATAGTGAGAGGAACTGGAATGAACATCATTTACTTCAGGTTTATTTAAAGGGCGCCTCACACTAAACACAGTGCCCATTATAGCTGTAAGCGTTTTTCAACACAAGGAATGGAAAAACTACTAGAAAGTACATTTTCATTGTAAGCAAAATACCTTTGAAAAGCTCATGTCTCCTGCCTTGTAAACAGACAAAGAAGACATTGCACTGGCAATGTGCTAGCTTTGGGATGTCATATGGCCAAAGACCAGGACCTGGAAACCTGGAGTCTTTTTATAACGAAACATATCTGTGAATACAGAGCAAAACAGACTTTGCTTTGGCATTTCCCTCAGCAACGTCTGGCTGTAAAAGGAACAAGACCTGAGGCTTGCCTTGTCACACCACCCCTCCATACAGGTGCTGCAGGAGCTGTTAGCCCATCCGACGCCTCTTTCAGCAGCTTGGGCAAGGGACAGCTATCATTTGCTGCTGGCATGCAGCCGTCAGCTTACCCCCATAACAAAAGACTAGAGACAGCAGCTGGATCTGGTGAATAACTGGGGAGCAATACAGGAGTGGAGGGAGTCAAACTGTAGAAATGTCCCTGGTAAAACAATTGCTTGTCATATAGACTTTTGGGGATGGCTTTTCCTCCATCATCTTGTTCTAAGACTGGTTCAAATGATTTCAGCAATCATTGCTGCTGACTACTTTTACATCTTGCATAGCAAAACACCCTACAGTGCATCAGCCACCAGCTGATCAGGGTAGGCAATATTTGCCCTTGATATTCAAGCAGATTCTGGCCCTACAGTTCTGCTAAAACATCAGGAAGCCACAAAACATTTAGATACACAGCTTCCTCTCTCCTTGCTTGTCCTAGTTAATGTAGCCCTTTTGCAATATGCATAGAAGATGTCATTGCGATAGAAAGCAAATGATTTAGGATTTAGGTGCCCTTCCACACATGCCTTTTCCACAGATCACTTGGATGTAGGATTCTACCTAGCAAAGCTAAGAGGCAAGGGACACCACAAGAAGTAGCAGTGTATTTTTCATGCCTCAACTATTGTAACTCCCTCTGCTATGGGCTGCTCATGTCCCAGCCCTCCAGATGAGCACAAGTGCAGAATTCAGCTGCCTGATTTACTTCACCAGTGCAAGGAAGACTTAACCATGTCTACACCATTACCAGCAGGTCACATTGCCTTTCCATCCCTACTGGGGACCAATGCAGAACACAGTCCTCCATCGGTTTTTTGTTTACTGTTATTAATGTTATTTTGGTGAACGAAAAAAATGGCAAAATGACAGGGTATGAAACCTCTAATAGTAAATCTTCCCAAAAGTTTTTGCAGTAGAAATAGGTCCTGGACATGAGAAGGAGTTCTGTGAAGCTTGGGAGTCTAAAGGATGAAATTCATATAACCTCATCCCATCTTGGTGGTAGAGCAGAAACAAGCTTTTCTTTAGGCACCTGCATTTCCTGACTGGTGGGAAATACAGTCTTCAGAAGTGGGCAGTTCTATGAAAAGGATAAGGAAAGGTGGGCCCACTTTGATGTATTATTGTTATACTAGAACAAAACTCATTCCAGAAAATGAATGCCAGCAGCCATATGAGCATGCAGCTGGACAAAACATCTGTGTTTCAAGAGCACAGTGGGAAGTGACCATATGTGCAAGGAATCCTAATTCCTTTGTTCAAAGCTAAACATGAAACTATAACAGGAAGACTTCCTGGTGATTAAAACCAGAGCTTCACCGCAATACCTGATAGCCAAACAGGTATGAGCTATTTAGACGTGGCTAAACCTTGTATTAACAGAAGATCATTACATCTAAATTGGTTTTCTTGGAAGTCAAATGGGTTTCATTTTTAAGAGTGCCTGTGCAGAAGCCAGCACAAAGCAATCCAGTCAAGAGACAAACCAAGGACAGAGTTGTTCAGTGCACCAGAAGCAGGTGTAAGACGGGACAGTAGACGTCCTCATGATTTTATGGGACTCTGTGGGTAATAGGAACCCTGCCACCAGCTGAGCTGTGATTTCAGTTGCAGACCTTTATAGCCCGGAGCATTAAAGTTTTTTTTTTTATTGAGGAACATGAGCTGGGGCCTAGTAGTAATTAGCTGGAGCTCTAGTAGTAGAACTGCACAGTGATGTTCAAACATTGGCTTGCTTCTGTTAGCAAAAAACCCTCGTGCCAACGCTAGCAAATAAAGCAGAACAGGAAGTATTTTCCTGGGTCTGTACGGTTCTCCGCCAAGAAGGATCCGACTCTCAAGAACTGTAAATAGTCCCAGTACCTTCTAAGTTAATTAACTGTGCAATGGGCCAGGTGTTACTCCATGATTAGTTTTTGCACAAGATTTTTAACTAGCACAGTGAAGAGCAAAAGAGCCCCAGTAGGATGCAGAGCTCTACTTGTGCTCCTGTAAGGAATCTGGGCAGGATCCAGACCTTGGCACTAACCACAATAACACATGTAGCTTCAAGGGTGAGGATTCATTTTACCTAATTGAAGTTGTTTGGCAGGTAGGTGCTCAGCTTAAGATAGTTGTGCAGGTTCTTTCTGTAGTTAGTGGAGAGATACAGGTATTTCCATGAGCAATTTGTCCCATTCATCTCAGGTGGCAGCCAATCTGATGTAGGATTTTTGCAGCTCTCTTCCCGTACTTGGTTGCACATCCAAACCCTTGCACTCTCTCTTTGGTCCTTGACTAAATGCATGCTCAAGGGAGCTGGTTCACCAAAAATGTGTTTCCTTTTCCCTTCCCTTCCCTTCCCTTCCCTTCCCTTCCCTTCCCTTCCCTTCCCTTCCCTTCCTTTCCCTTCCTTTCCCTTCCCTTTCTCTTTCTCTTTTTTCACTAGTCACTTCTCACAACAAAGTCCCACTCTTCACTCTTCAGCATTTCTTCTCCCATTGCCTTTCTAGGATAATGGTGTAGTGATGGCTGCTCATTGCAGGTGCAGGTGATGGGGAGGCAGCAAGGGCAAGGACAAGCTGAAGTAGACACTGGGATCAAGACTTGCATACAATGAGGGTTTATAACTTTCAAAGCAACAAGCATACACCACCGCAGCATCTCCAGCTGTGGTCAGGGCATCTGCAGAGAACACGTGGGCAGAACATCCATCACAATTTGACTCATTTGGCTCTGCTGGGTAAATGAATGTGATTTCACAGTGTGTGACTCCACCTCAGTCTCCTCCTCCAAACTTCTCCCATCTATTCCCCCTTGGTCTTGCTGGCATTGTACAGAATGTGGTCTCAAGCATGACAGGGAAAAGTCCACCATCTTGCTCTTAGAAAAATGGGGGCAGGCGTTAGAATTGAAAAAAAACCCACCCTTCTATTTCCACTCCACAGTTTTTTTCTGGTGAAAACTTAAGTGCTCTAGATGGTGGCTGAAATTGGCAGCGAAGGGTCACTAAGATAAGACGGATAGTGGATAGCATGATGGTTCTGTTGGCCTTGATAGGTTTAGCTGACAGGACAAACTGAGATAACTACAGAGCCTTGGACAAGCAAGGGCTGTGGAAAAACCTGGCGTGGTATGTCCTGTTAGCTGGGGGCAATGGCAGTGAAACAGTGCAGTGAACAGCAACAGCTAAAAGCACAGCGCAAAAATATGCCTTTCAACTGATGTGTAACTGAGAGGTCAAGAATACAGAAAATGGAGATACAGGTCTTCTAATGGCCCTGACAGAGTTCAAGCTTTGTGCATCCAATACCTACGGGCAGCACAGCACAAGATGGCACATGCCACCTTGTGAGCAGTCTTTCTGTTTTTCATCAAATTGCCCAGCAAATGTAATTTGGGTTGTCAGTTTCCAAATAACCTCTACAACCCCTTCCTCAGCATTTCCTGAGAATTATGATAGTCACCTTCCTCATCAGTTGAGATGATCAGTTGAGGTGTGGCTCAGATTTCCACAAACGCTGTCTTTTTTCTTCTTTCCATAGCTGATCACCCTTCATTTACAGCCTGCTCCTCTGTTGCTGCCATGGGTCCTTAGCAGCCCCGATCAGGTCCGTACCTGTCCTGCCACCAGGTAGAATGGCAGTCTGCAACTCCTTACGGCAAGCAACACGTGCCGTTGCAAATTCTAACCCTGCTCGGAGCCTGGGTCACAGAGCAGTGCGCAGTGTGAACCTGCATGTCTCCACATTGACACTTGTAGGACCATGACCAAGAACATCCTACTTTTCACTGCTGCTTGCAAAAGGCATGGAAGCAGCGGTGAGACGCGCTGGTATCCTCCTGCTGAAATAGCGTCCTAGATATAGTGTCAGCTTCTTTATTTTGAAAGTAGGAGAACCAACCCTCCCCTGGGTTGGTTCTCCAGAGGACCCTCAGAGGTCTCCAGACGGACCCTCAGAACTAATTCAGCAGGGTTGGATTCCTACCCTCCTGATGAGCCAAGGCCAGCTGAAGTGCAGAGTGAGACAGCAGGCAGTAGGGCTCAGCATACAAATATCACGTGGGGCATTCAACTAAAACATATGTGTGCCGTGTATGAAGGAGGCAAAATGCATTCTGACAAATAATGCATAAACCCAGCACTAATGACTGCGGAACAGGTGTTATAGACAGGTTAAAAATACTTTCACAGACATGCCACAGACCGCTCTGTAACATCGTGGATGCAGTACTCACCTCTCACGTAGAAGAGCTTTGGCCACATCCCTGCTCTTGATTAGGAAGAAGATGGAACTGAACACTGCTTTCCGACATGAACATCCAAACCAGACCGGTAGTTGATCCTACCCACGCTGCTGGTTTTGCCTGGAGTCCCATTCAGACGTAGCAGAGCCTGTGCACGTGCTGCGGAGGAGCTGTTCGCACCCAGCTAGAGCTGCGAAAAGCAGCGGGCACCTGAGACAAGCTGCCATCGGCGGAAACCATCAGCAAGGAAGTCTTCTGTATTGCTCAGTTTGTGATTTACACTGGACCTGTATTTAAATATACTGAAGAAAACTCGGGGCGGGGTTGTCATTTCAGCATCTAGGCAACCTCACACCCTCTCCTGCTCAGCACTGCGCAATACTTTTGCTTCCATCCTCTGACTGATCTCATGTGATTTAAAGTGGCTGAAATAGGCAAAGACAGTAGTTGTTATTGTGTCATGTTTACATGCATTGATGTGCAGTAGAAACAGGGAAAAAAAAAGTGATTGTGGTCAAGTGAACTACTGTAGGATAAAGAGAGATAAATAATTCAGATTCTCATTATAACAGAAGA
>JANHGO010000687.1:0-38875 GCA_024606505.1 Aquila spilogaster
TTCCTGATGTCCCCCATATGGTGCCAGGTTCTAATATAATCCAGAAAATAATTAAATGCATCAGAAGTCCTTCAGTTCCTTCTTGTGTTAGCTTATCCTTCCATAAGCTGGCTGTTTAAAAACTCCCTTTTTGTGTCTTTTCTTAGTAAATATTAGAGAAAAACTTGCATTGTCGCATCTCATGTCTTTCCAGCTGGAAGCACCATAGTTCTAGGAAGCACCATTGACAGCAAGGAGGAATGTTGGAGGTAGACCAGAGACTGAACTCAAATCGACAAAATGAGCTAAAGGTAATTGCCAATTTACATTGCAAAGTGATTATTCCTTAGGAAGTTATTTTACCCACAAATGCTGTAAGTAACTTCTGTCTAAGTGAAAAAAACATAAAAGACTAAACTTTTTTTGGCTCTGTCATGTTACAAATTTTTACATGGTCACTGCAATGCTGTGGTCAGTTTCTCCCCTTCCTTCATTTACTTTGAAATATTTTTACATATGATACAGAGAAATCAAATATAAACAGCTGGGGAACTGTTTAGTATTATTTGTTGCTTGCAGTCTGGCCCAGGGGTCCCACTTGGAGCTTCAGGATCCTGTGATGCTAATTGTCATATGTGCATGCAAACTGTGATAAATTGGTTTCTGTCCTGAGGAGCGTAGAGCTTGCTAAAAAAAAAAAAAAAAAAAAAAAAAGAGGCTGTCTCCTCATTGTACATTTACATATTACTGATCTGTCAAGTCTCGTGTTGGGGAGAGTTTCCCACAACTGGCTCTTGTCCCACGCTCCCCCCGTGGCTATGTGCCGTATCGCCTGTTTGCAGAGCTGCACCCCAGCATCTCCGCCGTGATCTGCCTGCCACGGGTCGGTGGTGTAAGGCACATGAGGTGCAGGAATGAAAGAAATGCCGCAGAGTTGTGCAAAGATCAGCAGTGTGCTGTCTGACGGAGACCTGCCCTCAAAGGAAGATGGTGTTCGGGGTGCTGCTCCGCAGAGCCAGCCTCACCATCATGCTGTAGCCCGTGATGCTGGGGTGTGATCTGATGCAGAGGGCTGCGCACACAGGAAAAGGAAAAAAATCAAGACATCTCTGAGCAAGACTATAGGATAGGAGATGTCTTAAAGCATATAAAAGCCCACAAAGTTTGTTGGACCTTGGGGACAAACACTGTATATGAAAGCATGTTTATTTGTTTTAAAAAGTTACTGGGGCTAAATTGATACTTTAGGGACTGGATGTTAAAATCCAGTACATCGCACGTGGATTATTACTGCTTATTGTTACTTGCTTCATTAATGGTTACAAACTCCTTTGAAATCCCCAGATGACTCTTGAGGAATAAACAAGCAAACATTGTTCTGTATCGCAACCCCCTTTTGTTTCTAAGAAGACCTGCAGCTGAACCTGAGGCAAAGCTACTAGGGCAGTCTGCAGACTGTCAGGGTGGATCTGCAGGCTGGCAGACCATTTTTTTTGCTTAGTTTGACCTATTTCCATTTTTTTTGCAAATTTCTATTTCAGCTGGCTCAGTCTTATGTCTGGGCTTGCAAGGGCCAGGGAGGGGGGTCACCTACATTTGCCTCAACTATATTTGAAGGAAAATCTCTCCAAATTCAAAGGAGAAGGAGTGTGAGGAGCTAACCCCCTTGAGGCCATTGGATTAAAGGATTTCAAAAGCAGGTCTAGGGGAAATGGGAACAGCATCCAGCATATAGGTGTGATAAACTCATTTCTGGAGGCAAAAATTTTCTCTTCTCTGTTTCTGGCTGTCACGGAGCAGCAAGGGCAGGCTGCTCTGCGGGGAGGGGGAGCTGGGAGCCCGGGGCAATGCAGGGCTGGCAGGGCAGGAGCCTCACTGACCACAGCACCGGAGCAGGCTGAGCAGACGGGGATGGATGAGAGTCCCGTGAGCACCCAGCAAGTCCTCAGCAGCAGGGCAGGTCTCAGTCAAGACAGGGAGCCAAGCGCACAGGTCCAGATCAGGGAAGAATGAGACTGGATGCAGACATACCCGTGATGGAGGTGTGGTGTAACTCTGTTAAGGACAAACCACAAGTCCTTCAGCTTAAAAGAAGCCCACAGAATTGGGGAGAGCATCTGCAGACACTTCCTCTAGGTCTTTCGTTCAAGACCACTGGCTGCCCTCTCTCATCTCACCTTGAACCCAGGCAACCAAACCCCTGGGATGGCCCTCAGATTAACAGCCCAAATCCAAATGATTGTCCTGGGTCCGTGGTTTTGCCAAGGATAAGCAGAGATGCCTGAGGAAGCCCTGTCTCACTGCTGCCAAAGCTTGGTGGTAAACCCAGGCACTATGGGTGAGGTGCAAGCTGAAAGGGAGGCAGATGATGGTAATCACCTCACAAGTTCCTACGGTTTCTTATTGCTTCAATCACACAATTCAAATGCATGTCTCAGTTGTGTAAAACATGCACAGTTTAAGTCTATTGACCAAATTTGTCATTGGTGCAAAATACTGCTGCTCTCTGTGTTCACTGGAACCACAAGAGGTTACGGAGATCTGGTTTATATACTGGTTGAAGGCTCTACTGCAGCTACAAACAGACTTCACAGTATAAAGGCTGATCTTTAAAAAATAAAGAGATATCATCCCTGTGAAAAAACCCAGCAATTCCAGGAAATATATTTAAGCAAAGCTTGGTTCATCTGTACATATCCAAAAAATAAATTACTAAATAAAATGAGATGTCAGGAAAGTCAACGAAAGGTTTTACCCCAAGTGATTTGATGGCATTTTGTATTGACTGAATGGTGCCCTCTGGGGCTCGAATTCTAAAATGTAATACAGATATTCTCTGAAGTAAGACAGTTTTAGAGGTCTGGATGGAGAGAAAATGCGGAGCTCTATAGATTACAGCACAGTGTCTCCCCTGATCAGCCCAGCGCTGCTGATCCTGACATTTACTGTACTGCTTTTATCTGAAAGAAACAGCATCTTGCAGCAACTGCAAATAGGTGTAGTGAAATGCAGACGATAACTCTTCTAAGGTGCAGAATTAATGCTTTCATGTGCACTTTTTAAACCATTATTTTGAACAGACCTCTGCTTTCAGACTGAGAGCCCAGGTGTCTCTTTTGATTATGACAATCCTCTATCCTATCTGTGTATCTTTCTAGGCAGCGCTCCCACACTATTTATGGAGTGCATACATTACTGGGGACCTCATCAATAGTAAAGAATCCAGTTCCATGAGCTGAAAATGTGAGATTTTTTCCATTTTATGTGCAATGAGACTGAGGCTCCTGCACTGTAAGGTGTATGAGTGAAACCTGACCATTGCTAAAGGCAATTAAAACTCAAATTGAGGGAGAGGTGTGGTTGCTCTGCCTCAGGACCTCATTGCAATGCAGCGAGGAGGTACAGGGCTGGCAGGCGCAGAGCACCAGGCTGGGGTGTGAAAGTCTGGAGTAAGAAACTGTGGCTTTTCCCTCAGCCCCTCTGGTTTCACCATTGCTCTCAGGACAACTGAGGGATGTGAAAAATGTCGTCAAGAGACAAGCCTGAAGACAACACTTCTGGGTTGTACATATACCTTTCCCACTCACACGCACACATTCCTTGCAGAAGGCAGTGAAATAAATTTTGTTGAGTTATAAATGGAGACTGGAAATACCTTTACTTGAGTCAGAGAAGGGAGCAGCCGTACCCAGAGCCCCTGGAGAAGGTTGTGTGCGGGAGGAGAATGTCCCACTGGGGATGGATGCCCAAGCAGGCACGTGTCTGAAGTGGTGCTGTTTTCTGCATGAGTAACTAATCCCTGAGGGTCTTTCAAAATCATCACTGGCTCAGCTTCTCTCTCCGAATGCACAGTCATCCCCTCCACAGGGAAACTGCTGAAGAAAAGACCCAGAAAAGGTACACATTAAGGATTCCCTTCTAAAAAAGTATTTAGCCTCTGCTGGAGCCCCTCAGACACTCCTGGTTGTTCTTCCCCTACCAGGGTCTCTTTATTTAAGATAACCTCTGTGGTTTAACTGAGAAGACACATCAACTAACCAGTGTTGTACAAAAGCTCCTTTACCATTTACTATCATGGAAACTTTGGCATCAATAGGTAGCCGAAGGGCTTCTTGCACCACCAGCATCGCACATTTATGCAGCAGCTGCAATGCACCTGCGGGTGTTTTAGGATGTCTTCCTTGTAGGTACTTCACGTGCTGCACGTTAGTGGGGGCTGAGCCAGCGGTGCTCCTGCGAGCAGTCAGGGCACCAGCCGTGGTGGGTGCTCTCTTCCACCCCTTCCCAACCAGGTGGCTGGGACCTCGGCTAAGCAGCTGGTGTGCAAGCGATGATGGGCTCCGAGCTAGCGAAGGCTTTCACGGAGGAGGACTGTGGACGCTGGTGCTTTTTGGTATGTCCCTTGCATAAGATTTTTCCTCTTTCTGCAACTTTTTTCTAGTCTGTACATGGCACCTAGGCCTGGAAGTGTCATGGACTTCAGCTCCACCTATTTTTCATGCCAAATCACCACATCGTCTCTAATTTTATGTCCTTAATGGGGCGAGCAGCTTGAGCTATACCTTACCTGTGACACCAAATCCCACCTTTCTGAGGAGCTTCTGTGAACTGTACAGGTTTACTTTGCTGCTATACAGGGATATACAACTCTCGCAGTTGGTGCCAGCAATGTGTAGGACTTTAACAATTCTTTTTTCCTTCTACTCATTTCTGTCCACTTTTCCTTTTTCATTTCCTTTGTGAGCGAGTGTGGTTCCCCTTGTGTGCTTTGCAGCTGTACAAATGGAATAATTCATCGGTGAAGAGGTGATGAAACCATTAAACATCGTTATTATCTTTAATGGAACTATGAAGATAAAACTATATGAGCCTTATTATCTGGTATTGTATGCACAGAATATACAAGCATAATTGCAGCGGACTATGGTTATTTCATGGAAAGGTTTCACTGAAAATATTAATGGATTGAAGAGTATAATCGAAAAGAAGGATGGAAATGTCATAACATTAAAAATGAATATATCATTTTTTTAAGAGAAACTCATCTCTCTGAGCATGATTCTGGAAACATTTTAATTAAGCCTAGCAACTTTTAACACCTGCCCTTTATTTTACCCCTTTCAGACAACACATGGAGAATTGTAATTACTGACAACTTTTAAGTCTAAAAGATCAAAAATGTGACATTTCTTATGGCAAAGAACATGAAAGAAGATAATTTGGTGGAATATCTATATATATTCTTCTGACATCCAATTCTAGGAATTCTGCTGTTTTCTTTTAGGTAAATCTCCTTCTGGGAATGAAAGGAGTGACTCTTGGGGGATGTATTATATGCCAGATATTTGTGACTCTACATTGGCCCTTTATCATGCTCATTTCAATCAAGCAGCCAGTGAGGGACCTTAAAATATTCCAGTGAATGATTAGATGGGAAAACATTTTTCAATTTCCCTTTTTTCCTACCTCCTACTTCTTCTGTGATTTTGAAGATAGGGATTTATGATTATATTTAAAAATTAAATTTGCAAGCTTAGAAAAATAATTCTTAAAACAAATTCTGCTTCTAGCTTCCCCCTTCCCCAAATATCACTGTTTTTCCACAAGACTGGGTCACACTGCTTGGCTGGATAAGTTTCCAGCTAGTCATGGCATGACTCTTTTTGTCACATGTAGTCATCAAAGATCTGTAGAGTTAATTTAGATCTCTTCGTTCTTCCTATTGGAATATACATGATCTTTCTTCTAGGTGTGTGAACTCATCCCAGCCCTGGCTATGCCCCAGGTGAACCTCCAGACAAGTTGCAGAGAATTATAATGCCTATATTCAAATGTGTGGTACCACTGAGAAGACTGTGGTGATTTATGTAGGAACTCCTAAATACTTTACTTTCTAATAGAGCCTCATTTCCAATTACAGTGAGTACACTTCTGTCTGATATTTACAGGTCTCTGAAATGGTAAAATAGTTGTGTCACATCTATAAATTTTGGATTACATCTGCCAAGGATCGTGCAAGTCCACCTACAGTTTCAATGCAATGTCTCTAATTTTTCAATTGCAATATTTTCTTCCTGTGATGCAATTACTGCTGAAATGACATTGTGGCATTTTTTGAATGCATACTTTACAAACTGGTGTTGTAAATGTGCCATCACTGGCACCAATACAATAAAAGCTGTGTTTGGAATTAAGTGATGACTCAGAGCACACCAATGATTTTCAATTTGCTAACTAATGACTCGCTGAGTTACAAAACTTTATCTGAAATTCACCTTCTAGATTTGAGACTTGTGCTTCCTGGATGAAACTAAAATTTTAAATGGTGCTTTTCAATTATAAACCAATAAATATCTATTATGAAAACAGCAGTGCACATTCAGTAAAGTGCCAAGTGTTATCCACAGCCTGTGGATGTGTTTGGCTTTACAGAGGGTGTCTGGGGCAGATTCCCTCCCTCATGCTCATCCATAGTCTGTGAATAGCAATGAGAATCATCTGTCACGGTGATAGAAGAGGAACTCCTGTAATACAGGTAATAAATGCTGTATTGAATTCAAAATGGCATTCACCAATGAAGGATTAAGAAGCAAGGTCAGAGAAAGAAGTAACACCAAGACTGAGAGGGGCATAGACAAAAATGTATCTTTTTTGTTCTGCTAGGCAGAATTTGGGGATAAGAACCTGATTTTGTGTGCTAGCGAATACCTACTGTTATTTTCTCTCTGAGACTTGATTATAAGCATGAATGAGGAGATTTATTTTAAGGGCTTTTGATTGATTGGGCTGGGGGTGGGAGGAGGTGCAACCTGTTTTAGAGAGTGAGATGCAAAATTGATACAGTTATTAATAAGCATTTGTGGTTGCATAAGCTTGGAGCTGTAGCTGCTGGCATGAAGACCACTCTGTGCGAGGTGCCGTACAAATGTTGAGGGACTTACAGCCCCTGCTTTGAAGAACTGACCTCAGAAATGAGATGTCCGCTTCCATTTCTCTACCTTGAGTTTAAGTTGCCCAACTGGGCAACTAGGTGCCTTCTCTATGAACACTAGGCGTCCAACCCTGCTGTGCCCAGTTTACATGACCCTGCACTTAAAGATTCATACAGCTGTAAGGTCTCTTAATATTTTGCACAGTGGCAGAACATGCCCACACCATGCGCAGGAGCCCTGCCATAGCTGAGGTTGGGCTTTTGTTGTTGCTTGACCCGAGTTAGTTTCAGCCAGCCAGTTGTGGTGTCTTGCCTTTGGCCACTGAGGTTGATTTATGCAAGAAAAGAGAGAGGCGCTCCCTCCTGCTGCACAGGTCCTCCCAGCATGTGGAGGACCAGCACTGCCCAACAGACCCTCCACAGCACCTTTTGGAGAGGACAGTGTGCTCTGGTCCCTTCGGAGGGGATGTGCCGAGCAGAGGACTTGTGCTCCCACCCTGGGCACCGCAGTTCCTGCAGCCTGGCCATCTCTAAGGCACATCAACAGCTGAGAATGATTCTTAAGGTTGGGGTCCTGTGAAT
Source organism: Aquila spilogaster (assembly GCA_024606505.1). Classification (NCBI taxonomy): domain Eukaryota; kingdom Metazoa; phylum Chordata; class Aves; order Accipitriformes; family Accipitridae; genus Aquila; species Aquila spilogaster. The sequence goes on from JANHGO010000687.1 coordinate 7,493, forward strand.
CTGCTGGGAAAAAGAGGTTCTAAAATGAGCCATTTAACCTTTTCACACTCTCCTTTGTAACCTTACATCTGTGAAAATGAATCCTAGGGACACAAGTACATTATGATATACAAACTCACCCTCTTAGCTCCAGTAAGTCTATTCTTCCACTGCAGTGCAGCACTGTGAAGTCAGAATACATTTCTTATCCTCAAAGCGATGCTTTTCTGTGCTGAAGCACCTTCTACTTCCCAGCACTCTCTCTTCTTTCCTTGCTTTTGTTTTTAATTGACTGTCTTTTGACAGTTAGAAACAAATTGATGCCATTTAAGTAAAATAAAAATAAACAAAAACATCCCGTTCCCCCATCCCACCCCCATCAGTAGCTGGTTGAGGCGAGATTCTTGCCACCTACAAAGAGCACTTTCTGTTTTTCCTGAGACTTTGTGATAAAACACATTCTGAAGTTGTGCTTTAGACTTATTTATTTATTATTTTTTTTACCTTAACATGTCTTGAGGAGATTAAACAGAAGAGTATCTGAAAGTGAAAAATCCAATGTCAGCCCCAGATAGAAGAACATGATTTGTCTCCAGTTAATCCTCTTAATCCTTGACAGGTTTATTCCTGCCAGTAAGTTTTTCTCATTTCCATTTAGTATGCTGAAACAGAAGTTGATGTTATCTTAGCATGTAAAACCTAAAGCCAGTATCTTTCTTTACCTCGGTCACAGGGCACTAAGTTAAAAATACGAAAACGTGTAGGACAATGAATGAGAAGTGGCAAACTGGTGTCCCTGGAAGTCAGCTGAGGGGCTGCTGCTGATGCTTTTGGGCAAGACTGAGGTGCTCTGTGGCTCACCCCCGTGCTCAGCTGGGAGCGTGGCTGTGCCAGGCTGCGCAGGGGGAGGCAGAGCGGCGTGAGCGTGGCTGTGGTGCTGGAGGTGGAAAGGGCCGCAGCCACCACTTCTTCCCCAAAGGCTGGCAGCTGATGGCTGTTCTGAATTCAGAGAGGAGGAGGAGGGCTTGAAGATGGATTTTTCTTCACTGCCTTCTGTAGGTAATGATGGTGTTTCATTTTCTCATCTTGGCTTCTCTTTTTGAAATCACTTTTGTCTTTTTCTGATTTCTCTTTCACTGCTGTTTCCCTATCTGGTAGTATTTTTCCAACTATTTTTACTTTATCCTTTTAAATTTTGCTTCCTCCCATCCATCGCAAGATTTCCTCTAACTCCCTCTGTCCTTTCTACATCAATCTTTCCATATTCCCTCCTCTAGTTTCTTTGTTATTCTCTTTCCCAGATTCTCTTCCCTCTGTATCTTGCTCAATGCCTCCTTACCAAAGGCTGGGAGTGGTGCTCCTTGCATGCGTGATCACTATGACAGCTCTGGACAGTCTCCACATCCATGGGCTCCCTTTGCTGTCTTCCCAGTTCTTCCAGTTAATGGCAGGTCAGACAGATGAGGGACTGTGTAGTCTATCACTCAGTTTAGCTCTTTAAACTAAGCTTAGCCTCTAAAAGCCAAGAAAAGAAGAAATAAGTTGAGCTGCACAATAGAAGCTGCAGAACATCCCTGAATTAAATGTTCATGTCTCTGACAATGCCCTAAAGCAGATTTGTAGAAAAAAGTATAGGAATAGGAGAAGCACGTGTTATATTTCCTCTGAGAATTTCTAGCCTCCATCCTGCATTGTCAGAAACTTTTGGAGCCTGCATTGCCTTTATATATTTCTCTTCAATGCATAGTATATGCCGGTGACTGTAAGGCTGAGGAGAAAATGTTATCTCCTAAATGAATCCCTGCACAGCTTAGCTCAGGCATTATGTCTTCCTGTATCTGTCTACAGCAGCTCACAGAGAATGGCAAGGGCAGCGATCAACACTCTCAGCCATTTCCCAAGTGAGGGAGAGAGAACACTATTCGAATCACTTGCACGATGCTTCTATTTCCATGAAGTTAATGTAAGCCTTTCAGTGCTAAATATGGAAGGTAAATTGTTGCTACCTCTAATCTGTGATATTGCTCCGGTTGCCATTGCAAGAATTGGATAACCTTTTCTTTTAACAACACAGTTGTGAATGATTAGCCAGTCCAGACCTTTTAAATCAAAGCACGGCAGTGTGCCAGAATGCAGAAATTAGGCACTCAGCCCCTAATGCCTCTCATTTCCTCTCTGGCAACAGTGTAGATTCAGTCTTTGCTGGCATTTTACCAGTGGTAGCAGAAAAGTGTTAGAATCTAGGTTTTAAGTGGTTCCTTCTAAACTCCATGTGGGTTTTTTTCACCGAACTTTTTATTTGCTAAGAAGAAATACAGATTTGTTCACCCCAGGACTATGCATGAATTTAATTAATTGTTTTGGTTGGAAAAACGTTTTTTAGCAATTAGATTGTCAATATTGGAGCCTTGTGCTTCTGACCTTGTTTCAACCTATGTATTTTCCCCTGTACTCACTAGACACAGAATGACTAGTCACCCAAAATGTACCAGATGTGGGTTAATTTTTTTCTCTTTGCCTCAATGGGTGCCTTCCGAGAGAGTGGCAAGCATTGTCTTTCTCTCAACTACTGCTTCTGATACGGTCAGTGAATCAGGGATGTTGGTTTAAAGGTGACTGAGTGCATCCCTGGATCCCTACTTCTCCCTGGGTGAAGCATTTAGATCATCTGCATGGCTTCACACTCCAAAGCCTGGATACATTAGTTAGACCAGTTTGCTTGTTGGACACTTTGTCCTCTGTGATTGTTGGTGTAGCCTTCACAAACAGACCACCATTCAACCTAATGGCCATGAAGACTTTGTCCTTGATAATCCTAATGGATCTTTTTTCCAGAGTCTCACTCCTCTGATGGCGGGAAAGCCTCCTAACTGCCAAACTGCATACATGACCCATGCATGCCCAACCTTTGCACCTGTGCATGCACGTGTTTTTTGTTAGCTCTTCTCTGTTCGTCCTCCAGCTATGCTTGTGCAGTAAATATCTTGTTCCAGCCTTCACCATGCTCAGCTAAATAAGCCAAACTGCTAAGTTTCATCTGTATAAAAAGCTTCTCTTTAGCCTTGTCGTCTCAATTATCCTTTGTTCATCTCTTTGAATATACATGACTGGAATACTACGTGGTCTTCAGGGTAAGGTACAGTTTCATTGCAGGAATCATTTTGGGTTGTTTGACCCTAAACAAAAACTCTAAGCTTTTATTTCACTTTGAAAAACTTTTGTTTCTTTTTTTCTTCTTTTTTAATTGGGTAGACCTCTCCAGAAACTGCTTTTAAGTGTTTTGTATTGGCACCTGAATTGATAAAGCAATTATTATCCTGCTAGATGCTTGCAGATGTTGTTTGCTTGGTCAGTGCATTTATGAGTATTTTTAAAACCTTGAAATGCTTCTGCTTTATGCTGATCTAGCTTTCCCAGGGTGTTAAAATGCCAGTTAGACCAGAATCCATGACCTATCGATCTAAATGGGAGAGACCCATGATGATCTAGGCCCTTGTCATGACACCAGTTTTATGAACTCCTTGGTGTGTGTCTAAATGCAGTCAGCCCCACAAACCCTCCTTATGTTGGGCTAGCAGATGCCATTTAAAGTCTTACTCTGAAAACTATTCTGCTGCAGCTTTTAAAAGACAGAAATGGGGAGGAAGAAAGAGCTCTGTCCTCTTGCACACTGGATTCAAAAGCTCTTTGGCTTTCATGCATTAGCAGCTGTTGCAGCTGTCAAAACTGCAGTTCCGAGAGCTATCCCCACCACTGTAGATGTAACTGGGGATAATGCAGCTGAGCAGGAAACACCATGAGGAAGAGACATCTTCAGACATGTTCTTTTAAAACTCCAGATTTCATTAAGCTTTTGGTCACTGTATTTCTGACATTGCAGGTGCCTGCAGATTTATACACAGGAACACTTCCTCTTTCATGCTCTTCTCTCTCTCTCTCTCTGTGCGAGTGCTAGTCATGTGAATGCAAACAATCATTTTCATGGACACCGAAAACCAAGCAATTATGGAATAAAAGCCCTTCTGCTCTGCTGGCAATGGATGAAGCGACAGGAACCTTAATTATGCTCGAATTCACAGTAATATAATATTCAGGAAGTGAGAAAATCATCAGGGCATCAAAAAATGGGCTTTTTTGCTTTTTTTATGATATTGTGGAATTGTTCTGGATGTGGGCCAAATCCACTTCTCAGTGATGCTGATGTAAATTAACAGAAACAATGTTTACTTGCAGTGAAACCTTCACTTGCATCAGTGTAACAGGACGCCGAGTTTGCCATATACCCCAACGGGAAGGTAATTTTGGCCAGCTGTCTAACTGCATGTAAACAATTAGACAAATTGCCCTCTGTATCTTTGAAATTTGAATTCAGCTGAACTGTAGCCTTAACTTACTACTGAGAGAGTCTGCACAATGCCATAGAGAGATGCAGTCTCTGAATATCTTTGAATTGCAGGGGTTGAAGTCCGTAACCAAATGCCATGACTTGAGTCTCTCTTGGTAGGAATGAGAGGGAACTCAGCAATCCAACCAGAAAAACAGCATGAAACTCAAATACAGCCAAGTGGCCCATAACTATATCAAAGTGAGTTAGAGAGATGCTGATCAGAGAGTTCTATCTAGAAAGCATACTTCAAACAGCTACTCATTTTTGTCTGATCCACGTATCTCTAGTTGCTTCCTAAATCATTGTAGTTTATAAAAAAAAAAAATAAAATTGACACTTCTTTTTGAAGTGTGAATTGAAATGTACAGGACAACATTTTCAGCAATGAGTGGTCTGCAAAGTTTGTGGTTATATCTATCACCATGTTTTTACTGGGTGGCTTTTAAAAGTGCAGATAATTGACCTCTGAATTGAAAAGAAAAAGAAAAAAGCAAAAATGAAATGTGGTGGGATAGTGAGAGCTGGGGTCAGTTCCTGGGTGATGTGAGCAAGTCACTTCAATCTGGTGCAAGTACTGGAGTTGTTGTGGGTGGTAAGTGCATGAGATCAATTAATAAGAAATTATATATTATTATAAAGTATGGTTATAAAAGTTTTTGTCAAGTGAAATGGCTTGTGGAAGGCTAAACTATATAAAATGTTCCTTACAGTATTACTTAATTACAGCTTTACATTGCATTCCTGAACTTGTCAGCTGAATGTCTCACTGAATCACTTTGGAATTACTAAAAAGCAATTGACTGATTCTGGAAAAATGTAAATTTTCAATATAGCCAATACTTTTTTTAATAGGCACAATTTTAATCAGAACTGCTCCTAATTTCCTAGCTCACAAACTGGGATCCTGAAGCCAACTGGAGAAATTTAGGATATTTCTATAAGAAAAAGACCAGACCTTTAAGATAAACTGTGAAAAATCTTGTCTCATTAATTTAAAGCACATTTTTTCTACTCCACTTTGTCCTGGTCTTATCTTTTTTGCTTTCTTTGAAATTATAATTGGACTGAAAATGAAACTAATTGGAACTGTTTGTGCAAGATGCTGGGAGTGCCTAGATGACTGATCCACCCACTTATTTATAAATAAAAACAAAAGGAACACAAGATATTTGTTACTTAAAAACGTTGTCAGTCTTTCAATATTAAATGTTTTCTCTGTACAATGATACTGTCTCTGTTTTCAAACAGTTTTCTGAAAAAGCCCTTTCAAACGCTCTGTATTCTATAAGAATAGGATAATGCAAGACTATAGTAATAAAGCTGTTGATTCTGGCTGGGCAAAACAATGCTTTAAAAAGGTTTCTAAAAATGGTTTTATCAACAGACCTTTGAAGAAGGGACAAAGATAAACCAGATGATATAAACAACCAAAAGGGAGAATTGAAGATGACAAAGAAAGCCGAAAAATCACTTGTCTAACTTGTTACAGTGTCTTTGCCAAAATGCTTAAATCAGCTGTCAATAATAAAATTTTATTCTAATTTTTTTTTTTCCCCCAAGATGTACATTTGAGTAAAATAATGCAGAAGTACTGAATGGTATAGAACTGAGCCTGTGCTTGGGTACCAGGCAAGATGAAAGGACCTCACTCTTTATGCTCTCCAAATGCCTTTTCTTTTTTACATTATTTATTATGTGGAATAACCCTCTTAAAACCTTGACTGAGGCAGTGTTTCAATCACACACTGGCTTGTCTGTCAAAAGGTCAGTCTCTCTAAATGTCAGCCAGCTCTTCCTTTTGTATTTATATTGAATTCAGTGATTTATCTGGTGTGTTTCCCAGCAGATCTGTCGTTAGACAACTGGGTTTAAAGAAAAAGGCAGTGAGCTGAAGAGAAGCTTAATAAATGGTAGATGGGGGTAGAAGATGATTTGGAAAAACGGTGCAATTTTCTCAACTCTAGCAGATTGAAATTATGTACTTTAGGTACCTCATTACTGCAGTTTCTGCATACTTCAGGTCACTAAGTCCCAAGAGCACTGTGTCAAACAGGGAGGTGCTGCTTCCTCCAACTGGTATATATATGGTTAATGAAGCATAGACAAAGAGACCCCCAAATCCACTGAAATCACAAAGTCTTAAGAAGGGAGTTGTCTCCTTGAGACAAGTCTGCCTTCAGAAGACGTCTCCATCTGAGATTGTCGCCTATGGCTCCCTTTGTGGTCAATGAGAGGACGGGCACTTTTGGGGCATGAGTCCTTACGTCTGTGTAAATGTTTACCTTAAGATGAGAGGAACTGGATCTCGGACGCATCCTGTTCTTCTAAAAACAACTATAAAAGGAAGGTAGGTGACTCACTGAGGTGTAGATATTTACACTGGAGACCTCAGGGGGATTTGTATCAGGTCAGAAGTGACCTGTCTGGACACAGGAACAGCCTGGCACCCTGGGTTACCACATCTCGACTCACACCCTGCCTGAAGGACTGTCCTTCCTTTCTTAACAGACAAAAAAGCCCCCAAAGAAGGGTGGGAATTTGTGCTTTTGGGTCAAAGCAGCACCACCATTTTGAAACACAACTGCAATTCCGAGTGTCCAGCATACAGAGATCTGGCGTTTGCCGAGTATTCAGCAATGCTGAAGATACAGTGAAAACTGAGCTGCAAAATTCTATTACCCACACCAGGGATATGACTAAGGATCGCTTTTCTTAGAAATACCAAAATCACATACAGTATTGAGTCACTTTAAGAAATAGGTGCATGAATTAAGAACCTGTCCCTTTAGGTACATGAATTATGCTCAGGTCTTGCCATCTAATGGAGCATCCTTCCAAAAGTGAGTGCCAAAATTCACTTTATAAATAACAGGGAAAAGTGTCTTTGAGGACCTCCAGAGGGAAATCCAATCTGCTGAAGTGAAGGCATCTAAATTAGTTGTCTGGTTCCCAGCCTGTGTAAATAGCTGCTATATCCCTTCATTGTGGTAATACATCAAGCAGATAGTAAAGGGCAATGACACTGGCTCAGTTCAGTTGTCTCCACATATGCATATAGCGCAACTATGCTATAAACAGCGTAGGGTGTCCCATCTGGGCTTCAGCTGCTGCTAGAGAAGAGCCTGGGTATCCCATTGTCGTGGTGATTCCTCTTGACTGAACTGAGATTTCTGCACAGCAGAGGTCTATATCAGCACTAGTTATGCTCAGCTGTCTTTGTAGACCCTGAGACAAACTGGCACTTTGAGAGTGCAATTCATCAATCTGTTTCAGAGGTCTATATAAGGGTGCAATAAATTGCACTCTACGAGTGTCCTTTCTGTCCATTGAATATACAGGGAGTCTAAAGTTATCAGCCCAAATGTATATAATTTAAGTAAATGAATCCTATATTAAGTTACTGATTCAAAAGCAAATCAATAATATAAAAACAACAACTGCCTTTCTTACCATTAATACCCTGGGTCAATTTATCTTGACATTTTTCTCTTTAAGGAAATTGTATATTGAAAAATCAACAAAATATGAGTGTGGTTTAAATAATCCCATGCCTTTCTGGAGTCATTTTGCCCTACTTTGTGATAAGAAAATAGTTACAAATATGTTCCCATACTCCCACTTATTCCTTTTATGTGCAATTGAAGTTTATTATTCTATTTTTTCTCCCTTTTATCTTTCAGCATATATTTTCTTTAGAAGGATTAGAAATGCTAGGGTGGTGGGAGGGAATGAATTTAAATGGCTGATCTGGAAGTTTTACCCAATTTCTCTTTGTTTGCCATTCCAAAGACTTTTTTTTGGTTAGTTTTAATAATTCGTACTAAATGATTTTAAATCTCTTTTGATTTTAATTTGTGAGAAGTGTCCTGTTGAATATTTATCATTCCCCACCAAATAGATGATTACAGAGCAGTTTTGTTCTCAGTCCTAAACAAGTCATCCCATGAGCTTTTAAGGTAAAGTCTAAAGGATGGTGAAATTACATTTAAACTGAAAAAGAAATATTAGTTTGCAGGTAAGTTTAACACCACAGCTGCAGATTTGGTCAAAGGAGAGTTCACATTTGAACTCCTTCGACACAGCACGCAAGGGTACTTGTGCAGTCCTTCACTGTCAGAATTTACAGGCTGCAGACAATGAGTTCAGCTGATTAGAGGTTCTGGATCTGTATGGCTCTTTTGTTGTCTCTTTAATTCTTTAACAGGTTTACTCATCCAGCTCAGCAAACACAGTTTAGCTACACAGAAATTTTTCTGATGTATTAAGATGAGAAGGCTTGATATGTACCCAGTTCAACCTCAAAATAGTTTTCTTTTTAACCCTCCCACTATCCCCATGGGAAGATTGTTCCATAGTCTTACTGCTTTAAGGAGTAGGAAGTCTCTTCTGATATCCACCTTCAGTTTATTAAAAGACAATTGAACCCAGGTGTTAGATGCTCTGGTACCTGCTGAATGAAATTAGTATCCTGTCAATTATAGTTTTGTCCATATTACCGGTGTTAATCTCAGTCAGCAGCTGTTGCTGTCCCAAGGAGACTTTTTCATGTCTGACACTCTGTATCAGTGCTTCTCCAAATTAAAACAAAACCATCCTGATTTGCAAGAATTTTCTTTTGTAAATGCATTTGTTGTTTACGAAAAGAAATTTCAAAACATTGCAATTTTTTTAAGTGGAAGTCCCAAGCTCTGTTCAGCGCTGTGCAACAGCTCAATACCAATTATGATGCAGACTAAGACTGAGCAAGCAAATTTGCTTTGACCATGCCCATGCCATATGTAAACACAGATCAATATATGCCCAGAGTTAGCAATCTAGCAGTTTTCATGCATACTAAAGAAAGATTCACTTAAAGAGATAATGTTACAGAATAATGAATTGGTCCCACAAACCATCTGTTCTCCTACATTAAACAAAAATATTTCTGAAGCCAATTCCTTTGTTTTGATTAGAGGTTTCTTTGCAAATTATTGTTTCTGAACTTCAAGAAACAGAGAATGCCTTAATGAAACCCTGGATTGGAAGAGAAATGTAATCCTTCCCCGTATACTGTTAATAAATGGTTGTTAGTTATCTGTGGGTTGTTAACAGTTTTAGAATCCAAACCTCTATTTTTGCTGTAAAACAGTGAAGCTATTGTTTATATCCATCCTGACAGAGAGTTCAAGAGAAAGGGAGTAAGAAAATCCCAGGGTACAACATCTGCCATTCGTGGGAAGCTTCAGCACTACTTACAAAAAGATGCTTCTCTGATTTAGGAAAGGAACATGTTTTTAAAAGACGCTTTTTTTTTGTGCCGTGCTTCACAAGCTGTCTCAAAAAGCCTATCTAATTTTCTCATCTGGGAAATGCTCTGTGCAAGCCTCAAAGTTCACAAAATGGAGGACCCAATCCTTCCTTGCTCTTCTGGCTGGTCCCTCTCTCTGCTCTCCCTCCTCAGCCAAGCTCCCCTGCCACCAAAAGGCTCTCCAGTCTGTCATTAAAACGTCCCCCACCCTGGTGCCCGCGGGGTGTAAGAAGAAGGGTACCCCCCCAGCGACATTCTCCCTGACACCAGCCATGCCAAAACGATGCTGGCTGAGTCTATCACAAGATAACCCCAGCACAGGGGGTCTCTGATGGCCAGGGTCTGATTTTTAAGACCCAGCCTGAGACAGGCAAAAAAAGTGGGAACCATATTTCCTTAGTACCTGTCTTCTGTAGCCCCACCTTTTAATACCTCAAAACCAAGAGTCTTAGTGTGTATAATAAATATAATACTCCTTGATTTTCCTGTGAGTTGGGCCCCAGAAACAGTGCATCTCAAGGCACTGAGGATGGCTGACAGAGGAGAACTGCCAAGCCAACAGAGTCCTTGCTATGGCAGGTAAATTTCTGTATCCTTTACAGATTTACCTTTCCTCCTTGCTCCCCCTTTATGTCTTCCATGAGTTGAGACATGGGTAGGAAGGACAGCTTGCCTCCTCTGTAGCATCCTTATTCTTGCTGATCACATTATTCCTTTATCACGTGCATAGCAGAAACTGGACATACCACAGGAGCAAGTGCAAGAAAAATATCACAAGCTCCTGGGTATCTTGCATCTTGGCCTGTCTGTTAAGACCTACACAGTGGATAATTGCAGAGCCTGCTCATGAGGTACCAAGACCTGTGAAGGAGAGGCATACTTTCATTTCTAACCTGTGTTACAACTGCTTATGCTACTCCTGACCAAAAACCAGCTGAAACAGCTGATGCCCATTGAGCCCATTATGTAAAAAGTTCGTTCATCTGCTAGGTTATAGATGAGTACATCAAATGACTATGACTGCTTGTGTTGATCTGAATCAGGACAGAGGGTCTCAGAATCATCAAAATAAAATCCTTCATGAATGAAGAAGAGCTGATAGTTTCTACTTCCCTACAGTTATGAGCTGGATGCATTCAGTGCAGTAGACTGTATTTTCCACCTTTGTAATGCTGAGAATATTTGCCTGGATCCAGTTCTCAGGGATACCCTGCGATTTCCAGTGGCCCAAACCGCAAGGGAAGACAGACTTCATCTACAATTTCATCTATACTATGGATGACAGATTAAACAGCTGAACCATACTTGCCTCAGCAAGACTTTCTTCCCCTGTGAAACCAGTAGGAACAGTTAGTCCAGCTGTGCAATGGAGGGCTCCTGTCCACACTCTTGGTTACTGGCCATGAACACCTCTACTGTGGATAACATCTGAGCACATTTGGGCCACTAATGCCACGGGGCTCAGGATCACTTATTTGGCATGCAAAGCCTGTGTGTAGCCAAGGAGTCTTAATCCCAGCGACACTGCAGGTTGTTCTTCATGCACTGAATAGAAGCAAGATTTGTATTGGGTGACAAGTTGTATTGTGCAAGTCCCCTGAGATGCACACGTTTTAAAAACTGACCACAGAAATTAAACAGAGAGAGACTCGAAGATATCCACCTTTCTTCTAAAGTTAATGACATTCTTTCCGGCTTCCAAAAATATACTACTGGTTATGTACTTTGCTGTCAATAGCCTAGTTCTGTATTTTTTATGGCTCCATACTAGATCATAAAGCTGTACATCCTTAGCTCTTTCTGTATCATCCACATCTTTAGCTCTTTTTACATCACCCAGTGTACATAAAGAAAGCAAAATACCAGGTTTTCTCCCTAACAAAGCTGTCTTCTGAGTCCTGATGAACGTAAACTAGGATAATCTCTACTGAGGTCAGGAGTGATGTATCAGTGAAACCAGTGCTGTGAAGATAAGTTCATAGGAGAGACAAACAATAGGGGCTGAACCAAAGCAGACTGAACATTGCTGAGAGCTTAATAACACCATTTCATAAATGTCTCCTTTCTGTAAAAGGCTAGATTGCAGGGCTGGGGAAAGTGGGATTGGAACGAAACCTCTGGCAGTGTCTGTGCTAATAAGACAGACTAGACTGTGCTAATAAGGCAGACGAGGAGTCTGTTCTCCAGCAATGACAGCCAGTGGCACAAAACTCCTTGTCTCCATAAAAATAAACTCCCTCCTGTCCCAAATGTGACCTTGTCTATACTGCATAGAGGGATATATATGTCCCAAATTATCCAGAAGTGTTATCTAGGATATCTAGTGCTCTGGGCACTGGAATAAACTATTCTAGCATGAGCAATATTGATTAAAAAATATGGACAATCCTCTAAATGTGCAGGTTCTTAGACCCTTGTTCCAGCACTATTTAGTTGAGAAGCCCAGCTGCAACTTCATAAAGCCCCCTAGTCAATCCCCTGCTCCAGGACAGGATCAGCTCTACCACCTATGATATTCCTGAAAAAATGCTGTTTAACCTTTTCTTTAAGAAAGATTGTACTGGAAACTCTATGCCTGCTCTAGGCAACCAAGTCCAATGCTCCGTACACATATCAATAGAAATTTTTTCCTATGGTCCCACCTAAGTCTCCCTCTCCCTCAGTTCATGCTCGTTATTACTCATCCTGTCCACTGAAAGTATAGACAAATATAGACAATTTGTAGCACATATATGCCATGATTCTTGACCATCACTTGCTTACATTTAAGTGTGGAAATATGATTAAGTAATTCAAATACCGTCATGAACACACATTCTCTTACATGCCAAAGAAAAGGAGCAAGTCCTATGACATTTAATAAAGTCTAGTTCAAAATACCATAATTTAAACAATTCATCCTAAGATAAATAAACTGTGAATGAAAAGTCTCCATGGTTCCACCTAGAAGAAAAGATCCAGCACTTGAGTGCAGGAATGGTCTTTACTTCTGTGAAGCTCAAATGAAACTGGGAATGTTTCTTTTTGTGACTTTGCTCATTTATAAAGTGCCTGTTGCTATAGCAGTTAAATGCTAACAACAAACATGGATAAACAGAAATTGTTGTTATCAAAAGTGTGTTGTAATTGTTAAAGGCTGATGTTATTCAATATGCATGCCATGATCTGACACACATAAAAGCATTGGCCATTGGGATAGCAAAGGCCATATATAGGGATATTTTTGTTTTATTCCTGTCATTTGCCTCAATTGATATATATAATCCTGTGGAAGTTTCCACTGCCATTTAGCACTTTAATAGAAGAAATATCTGTAAGAATGTTTTGGAAATTTTTTATCTGGATGTATAAAGCACTCAGCTTTTGGGATGAAGGACTACATACATTATCAGTACAGAATGACTACAGTCAAGGCCTAATTTGGAGGTGTCGTGTTAAGGAATATAAAAGCATATGCCAATGATCTAGAAGGTCTTCAGGCCAACATGAGCTTAGGCAAGCAAAATGTCCCAGAAATATGTCCCCTTTCAGAAGCCCTCACGATACCAGTCCTCTGAAACGTACCCAAGTGGCGCAGTGGGCAGAAGCCATTGCAGACAGGGTGTCCTTCGCCCTCCACCCTTGTGTGCTTCGAGCTGCCCCCTGAACTTCTTCCCAGGGCCATCTCTTGCTGCCAGACCCAGACCTGCCCTGCTGCAGTGGTGGAAGCACAACCCTGCATAGAAATGTCTTCCCAGATGAGTTGCTCATCAGCGCAGACACTTCTGGAAAGAAAAGCAAACAGCATTTGGCAACAAGAAATGGTAATGAACATGTCATTTAGGCATTCAGGGTGCTGTACATCTGACTGACCTCTTTGTTTGACCATTTTTTTCATCAAAATGGCATTTAGGACATATTTGTCCAAAGCAAAGGCCTTGCAGATCTCCTACGGCAGCTTTTTCAGGAAGCCAGTATCAGCTTCTGACAAAATCAACATGGAAAAATGTCCCATCTGTTCAGATACTGGATGCATAGCTGGAATTGAGCACAGGGCTGAAAGGCAATGCAGGCAAGGAGAGGAGTGTAGCAAGGCAGTAGAGCCCAGGAGGGGCCGGGGATATGACTGAATGTTTGACAGCATTTTCTCTGCAAAATAGGTGGTAAAAAGATTTCTGTCTTTTTCTGTCTGTGGTGGAAACATACCACTCGAAGCAGCCTGGTTCGGCCAGGTTGCTTACAGAGCTGTGGGGTACCAGCTCGTGACAGTCAGTCACTTCTCTCCTTCACAGGGTCTTTCCACCAACACGTCAGCTTCCCTTAGCCCAACGGTGCATCACGGGCTTCACAGTGCCAACACCCAAGGACACAGGAGGCAAGCTGAAGCAAAGCCTGAACTCCAAGCCTATACTCTCAGCTGTGCCTCACAGCCCAGCAGAAAAGCATGCTGTGAAGCACCCTGCTGCTGGGGTTAAAAGCCCATCTGTGGGTGGCGAAGAGATCACAGCTGGGCATGGAGTAGGTCTGTAGTGACAACACCTAGATTTGCTCATCAGTGGGATTACAAGGCAGCTGGTGGGTCTCCGCTGAGCCTGGTGGCACAGCTGTGCCCAAGAGGGATTCAGCTGCTCGGCAGCATAGCTGCAACCTTCCTGGGGGACTCTGCCAGGGAAACGCTCCTGGTCAGGTGAGAAGTCTGCTGGCCCTGGCACCACTCCTCTGGCTGCTACTTCCTATGTCACTAATTTGCCCAAGCCACCTCAAACAGGATAGTAGGTGTGTGTTGATTTTTACACTATTGTGCGTTATTTTGCATTATGATGTCCCAGGCAGGCTGCTCCCCAGGGACACGAATCCTCACCTTCTCCTGTAGGTGCATTGAAGAGCCAGGAGAGCATGTAACTGGGTATGTTAGACCCTGAATTAGCATAAATATCCTTACAGACTATGGTGGGTTGACTCTGGCTGGCAGCTAAGCCCCCAACCAGCTGCTTGCTTACTCCCCCCTGGCAGGATGGGTGACAAAATTGGAAGAGAAAAAGCTGAAAACTTGTGGGTCGAGATACCAGGTGAGAGTTAATAGTTTAACAGGTGAAACAAAGCTGCACGCAGAAGCAAAGCAAAATAAGTGTAAAGCACTTATAAGTGTAAGCACTGCTCAGCAATAACTAAAACATCCCTGTGTTATCAACACTGTTTTAGTCACAACTCCAAACCACAGCACCATATGGGCTGCTGTGAAGAAAATTTATTGCATCCCAGCCAGACCCAGTACATATCCTCATACATGTTTCTAGCATAAGTCCCTTTGCTTAGTCTTATTGCTTCTTGGGGCTGGTGGTTTGTTGTTTTTTTTAAACACAGTGATGGTGCTATAATGTTGATAGCTATGGGTTCTTAATTCAGCATTAGCATAGAATAGCTAATGCTTTTTCATCAAAAATGCAGAGCTTTTTTCTTACAGAGAGCTAACCAGCAAGGGGCTGTCATTCTTTGCAATATCTCAGCTGAAGACTTAGACACTCATGGCATTTTCCTTTAGTAGCTGGAATTACATCCTATAGAAACATGTGGGTGGGAAGAGTTTTGGTTAGGAAGGGCACTGCCTGCAATAATATCACATATCAGCTGGGAGAATTGAAGTAAGGTACACATTATAACAATTAAAGACTCATCACTTAATTTGACCAGATGCACATTGTTTATTTCAAGTAGAAGTGCAAATTAATTAGGTTTGACTCTGATTACTCTGACAGTAGTTTGACAGAGGAATGTTTGCTGATTCATGAAACAACAATGATGTTATTCAGTCTGAACAGTTCCTAGATACACATCAGTATCTATCTTATTCCAAGAATGAGCAGTTTAAAATAACTAAATGCAGAACCCAGTCTTAGAAGCAGACAGTGATGGGTAAGGCTGATAGGTTTTTAATCTGTGTATATACAAAAAGGAGAACTTCATTTATTCTTTTTGCCATCTCTGTAGTGACCCCGAATTCCTTTAATAAGACTCTGGTATATGCAGTTGCATTTCAAGAAGTGAAATGCTTGCTGATAGGGAGCACCAGTTAGTGCAGTGCTGGAGGAGGACAGTGGTGACAACAGTGCCAAACTTCTCTGCTGCAAGAGAGGAACAACCAGTGGGAGGAACAAAAAATACTCAAAGACCACAGAACGTAGGAAACAAATTTTTTGCTAGTTTTGTAGGTCATAACAGACTGTCCGTTAGGGGAAAATATCCAAGCGTTTTGTCGTCCTCAGGAAGATGTTATCAATGGCATTTACTGCCATAAGCTGCTCCAAAATGCCTTTCATCGTGGTAAGTTTAGTTCCTCAGTTGGAGGCTACATCTGTAAGCAAAGCAGGATCCCGGCGCAGACCTGATCTCCCAAAGTGGCCACAGAGTCCCTGGTAGCGTTTGGGCTCACCGCGGGGATCAGCCCCACCGGGGGCTTGGAAGGCTGTGCTGATGAGAAGACATTGGTCAGCCAGTCTGTGTCAGCTGGCCCGAGGGCCAAAGCATTTTGTTTCCAAGTTGAGCTGTAGCTAGAGAGAAGCACCCGGAATGGGGCTGCCCTTCTCCGTGATGGAGACTTGAGTTCATCTCCCTTCACCACTGGTGACCGCCTGACCCCGACTCCTCTGCGCTGCCCCTGCAGGTGTGTTTACCTCCCATCTATGGCATGGTGAGGCTTTACTGGGCTGGGGGATACCAGACCCCACACAGCCTGCAGGATTTCCTGCATTGCAACCTCATGTGCTATCACCCCTAAGAAAATATTACTTTTACTGCACTTTCTTATCTGTAAACAGGACTAAGGTCCTTGCTAAGTGACAAGAAACCTCCCACTTCCCTCTGCTGTGTGAAGCTTAAAATACCGAGCTGGAGGTGGTACCCGAGCCGAGGCACAGGAAGGGTCCCAGTTCTGCTGTCCTCCACCGAGCAGAGGTGCCCCACGCTGCTGCCCTTGCACAGCATCTGCTCCATCCCCGGGGCTGGGGACTGCGTCGTACTCGGTCCCCTTCCCACAGCAGCTCTTCTGCCACCGCTTCCCTGGGAGAAAAACAGGTTTCGTGCCTCCCTGGCTGGTGTGCACAGAGAGCGCTGTCACGCTGCCCAGCCTTGCTGCTCTCTGCCCAGTGTTTTCCAATGTAAACCTAGTAAATCCACGGTGCTGAACCAAAGCAAATGCTGCTGAGCTGGTGCCGCCTTGGAGTACCCACAGATAGCTCAAAGGCCCCCAGCACCAACCTTTACTCTCTATATCCACGCAGGTAAACTCCAGGAATTGACAAAAGAGTCTGGGAGTCACCGTGGGAGAGCAGAGCAAGGAGCCCAAGGAGCAGGCTGTGATCTGTGGAGTTCTGCAAAATCCAGGAGTTCTACAATGCCGCATGTTGCGTCCCATCAGAACGAGCTCAAGAGGGGAATTTCAGCCTGTAATTCAGAGATGCTGTTTCTGTGTCAATATTTTTTAAGTATTTGAGAAAATGGGCAACATCTTCCTATCGTTCTGTGATTCTGAGTGAAAGACATACTTAAAAATAAATTTAAAAAGCCATCCCAAACCAACCAAACAAAAAGCCTTTCTCTGAAAGTTGTAAATTGCAGCATTAGAATATCAATTATCTTGCCTGAAATTTCTGCCAGGTCTTCATGCATCTGGTTAATTGTGACATTTGCTTGTTTCGTTTTGCTGTTAATTAGCTTGTTTTCTGGCAAAAAAGTAGGATGGCCAGTCTGGTTTAACTCGTGTGCATGGAGGGTTTAGAGAGGGCATTAGAGAGTTATAGCCCTAGGGTGACCAGAGTATTTTTTTTTTTTAATGGAAGATATGACCTCTTCATCAGACTAGACAACACAATTTTGCTTGTCTGCACTGAGTTAGAGGTCTCACCACCAAAGCTGGGGATGGTAATCGACTTCCATGCCATGAGCTTGAAAGTATATCATGTCTTAGAGGGACACATAGGGAAAAATCACATGTCCTGAAAAAAACTGGAAACAGATGGTTTCCCCAAATTTTCCTTGGGTAACTGTGACAGCCTTAATATTTTGGCATCGCTTTTTTAGAACTACTGGCTATAATATATCCCTTATGTCATCTGATACAATTGTGGCTGTGTGGTTATAGAAGATCCTTCAAATAGTCCACCATTTATCATAAAACAATTTAGGCAGAGGTATCTGGACTCAAAGCAGGACCAACTTCTAAATCATGTCAGGTTCCTCCATGCCTTTTTTGCTCAACTTTTGAAAATCTCTGCATATGGCACAGCTGGCGTTGGTTATAGTTTCTAAACACAAAGTCAGGTTTGGGTTGGCACAACCTGGTTGTCATTGGCTGTGCAGAAATAGAGAACCATATTGGTGCTCCAAGAACTGAACTTCTTGCAAATGCAACGATTTTATATAAATTTCATTGTAGTTCAAATATAACATGATTTTGTGGGATTTTTTTATGAATTCATATAACTTCTGCCTGTTATGTATTTTTTATCCTATTGAAAGAGTGCTTGTCACCACATGTCTGTGAATTTCATTATCTGAAGCCTAGTAATGATTTATTTGTTCTTTGCTAATATAGTTGTATGAAAACAGCTTGTTTTCCTTTATGGATCATTTTCTGGACTTTACTGTTATTATTGCTGATGTAGCATCTATCATGTGCACTGGCACACTGCCCCTAAGTTCTTGCAAGCAAAGGTATACAAGAAATAAATTGGTACAGCTTTTTCAATGTCCTGTCCTTCCAGGTGGCTGATGGGCTGCAACACTTCAAAGCAGTAGTTCCCAGCCAGACTCAGCACAAGTGGATGTTTGCACTGTTAACTCCAGTTATATTGTGTAGCTATATGTCCAGCATTTCGTATGACTCTTGCTGTGAAGGTGCAAGGCTTTTTGTTGTACATCTACAAGTTGCTGGAGGGGAAAATGCTCACTGCTCATGACAAGTACTGGAGATAGTCCATAGTGAAGAGAAATGGAAAACTTACGTTGCTCGCAGGGCACCACATAGAGATGAGCAACTGCTGGACTGTCCTGGAAATCCACACAGTGCAGTTGTGTGCAGAGATGCCAGCTCAGCCCCTTGGTTCTGGTTATTTGCCCAAGTGTTACTTCTACTTCTGGACCTTGTTGGTCTTCCTAGCTCTGATGTAGACATGGCCAGACCAACCTCGCGACATGAGATCAAGTACTTTTAGTTTCTCTCTAAATGGAATAAAGTTCCCTACACACGTGTAGGGTAACTAGGCATGCATACACCTATTGTATCGTTTGAGAATATATTTAAGTACTCTGAAACACATTTGTCTGAGCAAATTGCACTGGTGTTAGGAGTACCTGTGGGCTGCTCCCTGGATAGCTGTGGTGCTGTCAGGTGCTGGTCAGTGAGCTGCAGGGATCTGCAGATGGTGGATCCACCTGCCCAGGGCAGATTTCCACATTCTGCCTTAAAACATGTCTTGCTATCAGCCTGAGACATCACTGCAGAGCCATCACTAATGCCACAGAGAGTGTCCAGCTGATCTGGGACAAATGAAAGCTCCCGGACTGCTTCAGGGTGTGAGTACACTATAGGATAACAGAAACAGAGGCATTAGTGTACCTTGTGTTAGCTGGATGTATTTGAATTACACCACAAACCCCCCTAAGCCTCCTTGCAGGGTCCTTAGCACACTACAGAGCCAGCCAAGACAAGGAAAGGCAGCATTGCATTTATCTTCTTGTGAGGTATCAAATGCAGGAGCTGCCGTCCTGCTACATCTCAGCTCTAGTATTGACAAGGCTGTTGAAGCAAGAAAACAGCAACAAAAAATTAATCTTCTCTATAGGGCTTTCCCAGTCAATTTCTGGTCCAGCCTGTTTAAGTGGGTCACCTCAGATATGATTTTCCACATTCAAGCTGAGGACGTTGTAACCGGCCACCATGCTGGATATACCTGTAATGCCAGCTCTCCCCAGAGCCAGTTGCAGCTGATGGTTATTGCATTTCTTACTCATCTGGGTATCTGTTCTTATGATTAATTCTTTCTTTCACTTCTGGGTGGATGACAGACTCCAGCCTACCCCTGAGAGTAAGATAAGCAGTTGCTTCATGGCCTGGTTAATACATCTTAGCTGGATGGCAGCAAAACCAAAATTGGGCATGGAGTGTGAAGCACTTTGGCACGTCAAAGTAGCGCAGAACACATTTCCTTACCTGTACAGCTACCAGAACACCACCAAACCTTTCCTCCCTCATCTGAATTAGCTGCTCAAAGAAGGTTAATGCAAGCTCATGTTTTCAGCCCTTACTGCTGAAGTGCTTTATGGCTCAAGGCTAAGGATACGCAGAAGGCTGCTTACAGGCTCATGCAGGTATGCACATGGCTGTTGCCAGCCTTGCTCCTCTGGTACATCACTTTTACAATAAGGAGAAAGTTCGTTTGAGCAGAATTCACCAAAAAAAATCACTCTGAGACCCTTGAAGAACCTCCTTAAGGGCCAGAGGTGCATCACAGACCTTGTTGCCTTCAACTCTAATGGAAAAGTTCTGATTTTCATCTGCCTTTTCTGCCTCAGATATATCATAAATTTGTCTATTTTAAAAAAGTATATATAAACCTCACAACACAGTCTTTCTGCTTCTCTCCCCAAGGAAAATCCCCCAAAGGTAAACCCCATGTATGAAAAAGGTAGGTGTGTTGATCAATGCACTTGGGAAAACCTTTAGGTAACACAGTGGTGAGTACGACAGGAACTTTGACATAGAATGAAACATAAACATCTTGTAACCAAATACTTCACATACATTGAAAATATTGTATATATTTTTTTTTAATATTCAGGTAATTTCATAAACAAAAGGTTTTAAGAAGCACATTTTGCTCTTACAGAAACTTCCTTACTTGGTTATCCATATATACAACAGCACATGGGTACATGTTATAGGTATGTTTATTTTTATATCCAAAATGGCTCACAAAACAGATAATTTACAAGTACATAAATACTGTTTTCCAAATGTTTCTATGCCTTTCTTACCAAAAGTCTTATGCTTCCCACTAATTTCTTGTAGAGAGGAAAGGCAACCGGCATCTTCCTCCCACTGCTTTGCTCTCTTTCATAAAATCAAGGAAATCAAATGCTGACACATCAAAGTAGACCAACTGTAGTTTTGGACCTCTGGAAGAAAATCTTAGCAATATAGCTATGCAGGTATGTGTAGCTCTTATGGATTTGACTAATTAACCAGCTCACAGCAAAACTTATTTTTCAATGATAATTTTTACCGGATTTGCACAGGGGTAGGGGCTGGAGGGCACAAGCTCCGAATAGCAGAGAGTAATGCAGGTGAAACCACTGGTAAAACTGTCCGGTAAAATCCATATTCCTGGAGATGAGTTTTGGTTGAGGTGAATATTACTTACCAGGAGAAGAGTTAGCTTCACCTTGTACACTTTCTGTATTTGCTTTATCATTTTATTATGTATTCATGAGCTCCTACACCAGTGTTTTTGCAGAACTTCAAAAGAGAGTGGAATGGTGCTTTAACAAGTTTTATATCCCAAGAAACAGTCCTGAGCTATAACAGTATAAAATGCCGTCAACTGCCTTGGAGTACTGAGCTGGATGGGCTCCAGCAAGGAGTCCAGAGAAAGGCTGTCCTGGCCTCTGATCCTCACCAGGGAAGACTCACAGAGAACACAGCTGGTCTCTGCTGTTCTCTGGCTCTTTTCTTCTACTGCTATCTACTCATGCATCTTGTGAACAAGTAACTTTTTCAATCTAAACGCATTACTTAAAAAAATTATCAAGTATCCGAGGAGGAGAAAGATACCAGATTTCCTCTTGGAGCTTCTAACTTTTTTCACGAGTGGATCAAAAATTCCTCACGGAAGATCCCTCAGAGTGGCCAGCCAACAGACTGGTTGGTTCACCCCAACAGACTGTCTTGGGTTACTCCAGGTTTTCTCCTGAGGGGTGCTGAGCACCTGCAGATGAAACCGAAACTACAGATTCTTAATTTTAGCACTCGTCCTTTTAGTTACCAGCAATCTGGTGCTTTGTACGCATCTAGCATTGCTGGAGATGGGGAGCTGCACCGGTGCGTCTGCAGGGGACACCCTTCCCCTGGAAGGCAGGGGTGGACGGGGAAGCAGATGCTCCAGCTGCCTCCTGCTTACAGCCGCCGTCTGCGGAGGGGCCAGGAACAGCTCAGGCAGGTGATGGTTCATTGCATTTCTCCACCGCCATCAAGCTCGTTGAGAATTTGGTGCTTGCTGTGCAAATGCCTCAGACAAGCACTGTAAGCAGCTATATCTTAAAAAAGACCTGTCTAAAAAAATTTATAGTTAATTCCTTGCTGGATGCTGTAACCTTGAATCTTCCTCTCTTATTTTACTCTTTCACAAAGTGTAGAAGTCAACGTTGTCCTGCCGGGTGGATGTACAGCTGAGGCGGGGTTCCCTCCAGCCCCTCTGAAACCCTAACTGCTGAGGGGGCGAAGCAAGGTTCATGTTCACATTAGAGCAATGAGGGGCTGATGTAACCTCTCTCCTGGGACCTAGGGAGTCCTAGATCCTGGTCCTTGCCTCTTCAAATGGCTTCTGTATAGGATCGTTGCATTGATGTATGCTCGTGGGAGAGTGCCTTCTAACACGCTAGGCTGAGAGTGTGTAAAACCGGGCTCTCTCTGAGCAACTGGCTCTGTGATATCGGCAAAAGCTCAAAGCCGGTGTTCCTCCTCCAGGCTGTGCGCTGTGCTGGGAGAGGAGGTTGGTGTGTGTGACTGTCCCAAGTGATCGTCATCCCTGCTTCTGCTCCTCACTGGAAAGCAGGTGCTGTCCCCAGCTGCTCTGGCTCTGGTGTTTGAGTGAAAGCAGCTCTAATGTACGGTGGGTCATCTGCAGCACACGAAACAGCCTAAGCACGCCTATGGCATTGGCCACCAGGGAGTGTGGGGTTGAAACACTTCATTTATGGGTCCCAAAGGAACGGGGCATGGGTGGGTGCTGAGCTGGTGGGATCTGCCCAGGCAGTGCTGTGAGGGCTCCGGGAGCCTCCAAGGCCCCACCACCTTGCACTGTGTAGGAAGCTCCTCCAGGTGCTCAGGGCTAGGGAATGGATATGGGGATGTCAGCAGCAATCTCTTTGGCTGTTGCAAGAAAAATCTTGTAGCATCTGAAGTACTTGGCTGTTCCCGAGTCAGCAGCTCACAGTACTGACACAAGGAATGCCAAGGGTGCAGCTGTATCTTTGCGTGACTGTAAATATGCTGCCTTTCCCCCATGATGCTGATTTTGCTGAGTCACTATCTGCATTCTACCTCATACCACCTACCAGACACTTGCCCTGGCCCGCTGTGTGTCCTGGAGATAAATATCATCCTTGAGGTTTTCAGCAGCTGGAGATTCAAAATATCTGATAGATTAAGAAATCTGAAGGTATCCAGCTTTTTTTTTTTTTTTTAAACTTCTAGATGAGTTAGCAGAGCAAAATCCACTGCTGCTATGAATTGCTGGCTCATGCACTGTAGAATACATTTCCCTACAAACTGTCAAAGTGTTTCTTGAGGAAATCTCAAGGAAACAGCTATATTCAATGGTTATGTATTAGTTCTGCAAAGTAAAACAATGAAGTGCAGAGAAACTGTGGGTAAAAAGCCTTGGACTCAACAGTGGGGGGTTTTTTTGTTTGTTTTTTTTTTTTTAAGTAACCTTAAATAAATCGGTGTGAAAGCAAACAAATTGTGCAAAGCTTGTTCCTGGCTGATTTACTAGTAAGAGTGTCTGTAACTGTACAATTGCATGTAAATCCAAGAAGAACTAGAAAAACAGCCTAGCCCCAGGCTGAGAGCTGGTTTATAGGCACTTTTGAGGTTTAATGAGTGTTGTTATTGCAATGTTTAAACCATTTACGAGATAAATGGCTGAGATAAAATCCAGATACCACTGTTTCTTAGAGCTGTGGGGATACTTACATGCCTAGACGGCAACTTCTTACAGATAGTTTGTGGAGAGTGTTTGCTTTTGAAAACTCACCTAGGGTATCAGATCTTCTGTCTCTGATCCCATTCACCCCAAAAGAGGCAACAGAAGTTTGGTGTCCTGAATAAAACCCTACTCCTAATTCATACTTTCTCTATCATGCTAGCTGACTTCTGAAAAAGCTGGGGTTTAGGGTACCATGGAGAACACAATTCATCAAACTTTTCCGCCCACCATATCCCCCCATAGTAAAGGAAAAATGCTGCAATGGAAACTTTTAATGATGTTTCTTTTGGAAGAAATGGTATAATGAGATAACAGGAGAGTTTGCTTCTTGCAATCTGTGTCTAAGATCAGTGCTATCTTTGAAGCTTGGCTTGGAGAGATGTCACAGCATTGGAACACACAACTGCTGTTGTGCTGTCTGCTTTCAAATCTATGAGATACAAACAGGGGAAAAATTCCTTTATGACTTTTATCAATGACTTTTCTACAGAATAAAACCCAAGTCCAAGGTCTATGAATCTCATAGGATTTTGCATGATAGAATTTGCCCAGGGATGATATTTGAGCTGTGAAGGACTAGAATTGGGGCTAAGTGCTGATCTGTGCTTTAATTAAACTATGCTCTGTCTCCTGCCCTGGGTCTTGGTTGTTGATTCTGCTCACTTGTGAGACTGGTCATTGCCATTGGTTTGGCCACATCAGTTAACTCCCTCCCCAAAATTTCCCAGTCATGGTCTCCAAAATAAAAAAATATTTTCCAAGTGCCAGGCAAATGGAGAGGATGAGAAGACTTGGACTATGAGCCCATGAAAGCTGTCATTCAGCTTTGTTCCTGGTGCTAAGGGAGAGGCAGGACTAAGGGTTCACCTTCCCCATGGGAAGCTACATATCACAAACACATTAATGTCTGTCATGGCGATTTCCACTTCTGGCTGTCCAGCTGGGCATCATAGCAAAGACAAAAGAGTTTCTAAGGAACCATTTAAGAGGGACAGCTCTGTTTGAGGAAAATGAAATGACAGCAAAAGTTGTGTCTGAGAATCAGCCTGATGCAGGGCTAGTTAGCGAGGCAGATGTAAGCTGAAAGAAGAGGTGTAAAGCAGCCATGAAAAATATGCTCTAAAAGCCCAGAGGTACTCTTCGCCTAAGTGTACAGCAGCAGAGCATGGTTATATTGCAGGGTGATGGCAATTTCTGCACAATGGACAGGGTGTTCCTAGCAATAATGTGCACTTAATGGGGAAATATCTTCCATCAACCTAAAAGATGGATAGGTGGTTTTGGAGAAGAAAGAAAGGAGATTAATGGTGATATAGCAAAGCTATAAAAGGTTATTGAGCAGTGCAAAGTTACAGTCTTTGGTCTGTGTCACTGAAAACTACTCTCTAGGGGGTTTTCTCAAGCAATGCACAGCAACCTGAATGCTGATGACAGCAGTTGAGGGCAGAGAATGGTGCTTTCAACAGTAGCTGTCTTACTTTGATGAGACATGTTCCTATAAGTGGCTTGGACACTTCTGAAAATAGTATTTACTTAAATGCAGGCGTGCTAGCACACGGTAGTCAAGATGAGCTAATACCCTGCAGTGTTTAAAATGTGATTCAGCTGGGGATCTGTGCTGCTCTGTCACTCGAGAGGTCATCCTCTTCCCTAAGGTACTTTTGCAGCATGCCCAGAAGGTCGGCAGCTCGGGATGGATTTGGACTGGCTGTGGTGGGACTGGGGTTTTTTTCTAACTATTATTTTTTCCAACTTCGTCCAAAATACTCTGCTAGAAGCCCCATCTAGCTAGGACAAAATGTGCAGAGTTTCTCCAGTAGCTGCAGCTCTAAGAGTGTTACCTCTCCTATGCTGTACTGTACTAAAGAGCTGTTTGTTAAAAATGGAAATGGCTCATGTTTTCTGGCTCTGAAGTTGCGTTTGATAAGGATCAAGAGGCTTTGTTGATGAAACGAAATAGGCCAGTTATTCAAAGGTAGCATTCCTGAAATAAATTGTGCAAACATTTTCATGTATAACTGATGCATTTCAAAGCCACTCGCACACGGAAGGAGTGTTAGTGTGGGACCCAGATTCTTGTCAGGAGGATGATGGGGGACGAGGCTCTTCAAAGAATTCTGGTGCATGAGGATGGATGGGGTTTAAAACTCTTTTCTTACTTTTCTTACCTTTGAGAAAGATTTCCTTCAGATAATAGGCAAACAGTAAGAGCTAATACAAACAGCTTCTGGCTGCAAGAAATGATCTGCTTCTGGTGGGTTATGAGTGTTGCAAATTACCCATGGAAAATTCAGACTGGAAGTAAAATTAGTGAATATACAGTGCCTGTTTCTGAAGTTGTTCCAAATAACCATCATTCCTGTGTAGCTTCTTTCAGCCCAGGTTGTAAAGCATTTTGCAGACGTTAATTACTTCCACCTACCATGTGGCAGGACAAGAGAAGAGATGATGATGCAAGGAAAAGTAAGAACAGTATGCGACAGTCTGCATGACTGTTAGAAGATACTCTGGCTAGGCTGAGGTCTGTCCCTAATGTTTCGTGCCTTCAGTAAAATGATGCCAACTTCCAATTATTTTCAACTGGATTCCTCATCTGATATCCACTTCAATGGCACTACATACATGAATGAGACAAGTACAGGAAATAAAGAGTTCAAAAGAAATGTCATTAAGAACAGTTTTTCTCTTGGAAAATGTATCAATTCTGGGCCCACTTACAGCCAGTTACTTAGCAAATGTTTAAGTGCTTTAGCTATATGGGAACTGTAGGTCTGAGTAGCCCTAATTACTCTTCATTTCCCCTGCCCGTGATTATATAATTACCCTTTAAGAGTCATTTGTCTACTAAAGTGTCTTCTCACTTTTAAAAATCCCATATATTAGTGAGTGAAGGGAGAGAAGGGAATACCCCTCTTTAAAAAGTAACCATGGCCAGAGTTTCAGTACTGAAGGTCTGGGAGCCAAAATGATGTCAAATAAGGCTGTCAAGGACCAGAGAAGCTGCTTTATCCTCCTGCCCAAAGGCAGGGTAATGCCATGCACCAGGATCATTGTCCTTGTTCTATTCTATTTCTTAGAAGAGATCTACTTGATGTTTGTCAAGACCAAAATACTTCTAGGAATCATGAATCCTCTGTTGGGGAAAACTCAAAGCATGTGAGTACCTGTGATAGTCTTCCTTACCAAATAAAGTAGAATCACAAAAAGGGGTTTGCTCATATTCTCTGTTGTTGCCAATGCTCGAATCACTTCAAAGTGAATTAAGATGTACTTCTCTTGTGTTTATATCATTATCAAGGGCTTGTGTGTGGAGGCTGGAATATGAGTAAACGAGCTTTTGATTCAGCACTGTCTTTAAGGAGCATGTATATAAAACCTACTTGCTCTGGAGTACTTGAAATCTGACACTTCATTGCCTTGTCCTATATGCCTTTACACATGTATGAAGGTAAATAAAATACATCTTTTCAGTGGAGAGGGTGCTTTGCTTGTAAGCCTAGGTCTCACTTCACTTCTTCTATTCTTTTATGCAAAGGAATGAAGTCTTAAATATTTTCAAAATAGTTGAATCATTCTCCTTAACACTTTTAAGGGAGTCTGACAAAGATATTTATAAACATTTAACCTATTTTCCTTCTGTAACTTATGATCTTAGAGTCTTTGTAAGATGCTTTGAAACTATAGGGTACTAATAACTTACACTGGCCGTGAAGACCTAATTCTTCACAACAGTAACATGGGTACGTAGGCGTCCACATGTATTCATATCTATATCACACTGGAGGTTTGATGTTGTAAGGACTTGAGTGGGAAGCTTTTATTTAAATGAGCTGGCTCACGTAAGGCTTGTATGGATTCCAGTATATCAACATTACTAAAGATGGGCTGAACTGCAAATTTTTGATCCAAGGTTAGGGTGCATATTTGGACCTTGCGATCTAGCTTATTGTTTTAATTTTAGTAACACAGATATGAGCAGAACAATTAATGCACCCTGCTCAATTCACACTATGAAAGTAGCCAAGTATTTAAATAGATCTACTGTTACTTATACTCTTGTGTAAAGCACTCCTCAGTTCTTGGAAGATTAGAAATTAAACAAAGGACCTAATTTCACAGCAGTGTTTCCTCTCTGAGTTCATTCAGCAATTTCTCATCTTTCACAGCTGACCTACAGCAGTCTTCCCTCTGTAATTCCATTAAAAAAATTCTGATATATATTGTTGTAAGACCAGAACTGAGCTGGGCATATTTTGCATTCCATCAAAAAGCTGAAAGCAGGCAAGACTTTGACAAAAAAGGTGGCATCATTCATTAGTGGAAAACAAGCTGAATGAGCCTGATATCTTAAATAATTATAACTGTGTACTTCTCCAGTGAGACACCTCATATTCTGAAGGCTAGTAACATCAAAATAGAGGCTCATAAAGAATTGTTGCCTATAAAACTGACAAACTTCAAGGATGCATGTGAAACAAAGCAGAGGAAATGTCTTTTTTCCTCTTTGAGGAACAACAAGGTGATGGAAGATGGTGGCATAAACTTAATGTTTTGGGGTCAGGGTGGAATATTTTAAATAATACAAAACATAACATTTAATTATATTCATTCAAGAAAAGCCTTAAACATGTCACTTAGTAGACTACTTTATGACCATGTCAAGTTAAAAAATGTGGAGAAAGTAATAGATCACATTTGATACCTGTTCAAAGGCATACAACAATGAAGACAATGTTGAGACCTGTGGGAAGGATCAGTGCTTATAATAATAAACGCTAATCACTAATAACAGGGCAAAGGAATGCTCTCATGACCTGAAACTAGCAGCAGTGAAATAAGAAAAGTTTATGAGATGCCCATCAGTGTACTGCTCAGCAAAATCTCCTTACATTGGTAGAAAAGACAGTGAGTACAGCTGCTACTGGCTCTTCAGCAGTTCACTCCCATGTCTTTCGCCACCTGCCTCTTCCCTTGTCCCAAAAAGGAAATTGTAGTAGATAAAATATCCCAGATTTCCCAGTCTTATGTGTGAGTGACCTTGGTCATGCAGTTAGACTAGGTCAGTTGTTGAAGTAGTTGCCTTGATAGCAGAGAATGGCAAAATGCGGGCTTACACCTACACCCTTCTTGCCCTCACCCACTCTTTCTAGAATATCCTTCTCCAGGAGCTCCTAGTTAGTTTGAGAGTCATTCTTGCACTTTATTTTTCTTAGAACAATCAATAAGGTCAACAAAACTAAAAAGTTTGTATGAGTAAGAGCTGAGAGATCCATCCAGGCATCCCTTGTTACTAGCATCCTGGGTAGCAGTGAGGAAGGTCAATTATCAAGTTCAAGTCTGCGTTTCAAATTAGACATGGGATCCCGGTGTGCTCCCTGTGCTGAGAGCCCAGCTTCTGAGCACCCCTGCTGAGCAGTCACCCCGACTCTAAGCATTAGCTTTGTTTGGGCAGGACAGACCATCTTGAACCCCATTGAAGCAGAAGAGCAAAAAGCCTTGTCTGGTGTGAGAATTGGAGCACTTTAGTACTGGAAGGCTGAGTTGCTCCAGCATGTTGCATCCCTCAAGTGCTCTTACAGCAGTGCTGTGTGTACTAAGTTCCTTTCTATTTCTCACACTGAGCAATCAAGTGGGTTTTTTTATGAGACTGAGGTTCCCAAGACCCTTAAGTCCTATGGATGTTACAAGAAATGAGCTAAGAAACAGGCCTACTTCTTCTCCCTTTTGAGAAGAGTTAGAGTGTTGTTGACTTGTGAGTGGGATCAGGATTGGTAGGCGCTTAGCTGGCAGAATTCAGCCCCTCGGTGAAATCTGACTGAAGTAAGGGGTAAAAAGGTGTTTGAGATTTGGTCAGAACAGCTGAACATGCAGTGCAGGCCCTTAACATCCTACCTCGTCTGCTGTATTTCTCTTACATTTCTCTGACAGCTTTGAACAATGTTCAACAGGGAAGTAGAGTTGACTTTTGGAGACTAGCCAGAACATTCCTGGGTATTTACAAGTTTAACTGCAGTACTTGGTATTCTTTTCTGTATGTACTGAATTTCTATGAAACAGTCATACTGAAAGCTTTTAGACCACAAGGTAATAAATACATGTACAGAATATTATATGAAAGACATTCCTAGGCTTTCTGTAATGGTGCTGCTGCATGTGGGGTACTGTGAAAGCTTACTTTTGTGGGGGAAGAAGAAAGAACCCTCTCTTTTCTTTTAAGATTATTGGAAGCTGAGCAGTTTACAATTTGCTGTCAGAATTACTTAAGTTTAAATTGTAGAAACAATAAATCTTTGTTAATATTTGTGAAAAACCTTTCAGATAGGAACTTTTACTTTTTAGCAGTTGATTTTGGACTGTCTTGCAAACTTCAGACAAGATCAGTAGCCTGAATGCAGCAAAGTTTTAAAGTGTTGTACATCTCCTGTGGCAAACTAGCACTTCTATGAATGTATTCATTTGGCTTGCAGAATCCCAGACAGACCATTAGGCTGTTCTGGTTATGAACAAAACCATGCTTCTGTGAACTAGAAGTTACCAATGCATAGATATACCTTCTGAAAATCTGCAGTGTGGGAACATATACTTATTTATTTTGTTAAGCTCAAGTGTCTGGTGGGAATGACTTAAATGCCTGTTAGCAACTAAATTTCTTAAGTGGGAATAAGATGATGTCTTTGCATGACTTGCCAGTGAAAAGTTATCATCAAACTGTCCTGTAGCAATCAGAAAACCTTCTGAAAATATTTAAATTTTGGTAATAACCTAACAGGATTTTATTCTCCATTTGGATGCTTAAACAAGGCTTATTTTGAGTAAGTTCTTGGAAGCCTGTTTAACCTGTTCGTCCCTTAACCAAACTCCCAATTTTCAGCTTCACTGTGAGCTGGACTTAACCCTCCCACATACTCTGCTGATCTGTTACCTGTGATCTCATAGCCTTGAGGGAAAAGACTCTTTAAAAAAAGCTAAGGCGAGCTAATAAGGAGCAGTATGTTGAAAGATGGGAGGTGCATGCTCTGGGAAATAAAAGATGATGAATAATGAAGGATTAAACTATAGTCAGGTCCCATTTGATCATGCTGGTGGGACTTTTCCAGCCTGTTGATGTATTGCGATATCTTGAGAGAAAAGTGATGTAGTGGGTCGACCCCAGCCAGCAGCTAAGCACCTACACAGCCGCTCGCTCACTCCCCTTCCAGGTGGGATGGGGAGAGAACAAGAAGAGCAAAAGTGAGAAAAGGTTTTGGTCAAGATTATGAAATGAAGGAGAGAGGAAAAATAAAACAAATAATGCAAAGGCAATTGTTCATCACCTCCTACAAGTAGACTGATGTACCAAGCAATGGCTACCTTGGAAGACAAAACTCCCCATCTTTTTTATTGTTGAGTACAGTGTCATATGGCATGGAGCATCCCTTTGGCTGGTTTGGGTTAGCTGTCCTGGTTGTGTTTCCTCTCAACTTCTTGCCCACTCCTGGCCTATTCACTGGGGTGGGACAGAGTGAGAAACAGAGGCAGCCTTGACACTGTGCAAGAACTGTTCAGCAATAGCCAAAACACCACTGTGTTATTAAAACTGTTTTGGTCACAGATTCAAAGCACAGCACCATATGGGCTGTTATGAACAAACTCCATCCCAGCCAGAGCCAGTGCAACAGCAAATTGGGGACTGCATACCTGATAACATAACTTTGGTGAGTTAGTCAGTGGCAGGTAGATTTTTTTTTCCATTTTCATCATTTCCAGCAGGCAGTAGATTTTGCATGATC
>JANHGO010000688.1:0-38874 GCA_024606505.1 Aquila spilogaster
ACTCTTTAACTCCCAGTTCTTTATATGATGTTATGATGTGGAATACCGATAACCAGAATTCATAAAGCCATGACAGGGTACTAATTCAGTTTTTTGGAGATGATGTCAGCTATTTAGTCTGGTCTGAAATGGTGCATGATGCAGTCCCAACGTAGTCGAGAGTGCCTGTGAAGAGTCCAGAGGGTAATGTATGCCCAGCCCATGCCTAACACACAGCCAACACTGAATTTAGACTATGTTACAGCAGGAATCAAACAAGAGCACTGTTATCTCTTCAAAGGCATCTAGCAGATTCACTGCAAATGGGAAACTTGGAGTCTAGATTTCTCCTCCAGTACAACTGCTCTTTTTGCTCCTCAGGCAAGTCCCAAAGTGCTGCATCCCCACATCAGACAGCTACAAAGAAAGGAATGGGAATCAGCAAGAAGGAGAGTCTATAGTCAAACACAGGGTATGTTCTCTTAAGGATGAGTCCTGAACTCTGATCTCTTTTCTTACACGTCTATGCCTTTTGCATTAAAAAATACTTGAATAAAGTGTGTGAATATTCTTACAGTGGAAACTGAAACAGAGGATTCAAAAATACTGGAGGCATCTACTCTGCAGCACTGAGTTGAGGCTCTTGTTTGTGATGCCTTGTTTCCTAGCGGATGACTAATTTGTCTTAGCTGTTTTTTTTAAATCTTAAGAAGATGTCTCCTGGAGGTCACCAGAGCAACTTTTCATAGTTTGCCCCACTGGTGTTGACTATGCTTAGAGCCTCAGCACCTATGGTAGGAGCGATAAACCACATGTCAATCACTTCCTAATTATGCATTGCAACAGCTGAGTGGAGCACTCCAGAGCAAACCATATGGCCCCAAAGCAGTCCGCCCAAAAACACTAAAGAAGCTTGTGGCATAACCAAGAATAAAACCACGTGCACATGAGCTTCTGCCTGTTTCTTTGACTGTATCTCCTTTCATAAAATTCTTCATGTGAATTTATACTTCATTACAACAAAGGAAAAAACCTGCATGACAGCAGTAGAATTCGGCATGAGGAAAAGTCAGAATACGGAAAAAATCTGCATGATTTCTAAAAAGAATAAATCCAAATCCTTTTAAAAGTTACTTATTTGTTGCTCTTTTACAAGGACAGAACATCACTATGGTCTGTTCTATTTCGCTGACTAGTGAACTGTAAAACAGAGTAATTATACTGGATGAAGACTATGGAAGCATGGAAAACAATATACTGAAACCAGACCAGTTCTTATTTTGCATATCTAGCCTATTAATAAGAGCAGTAAATGCTTCTTCTGAAGTCTATCAAATGCAATATCACAGTAGTTACATAACAAATTCATTACCATCTTCCAATTATAAATAAATCCTATGATTATCGATATTGAGAAATTCTAACATCTACATTGCTTGCAGCAAAGCACTGAAAAGTCGCAAAGGAAAATCTTGCCCCAGTGAGTATGTTTTGGGGTTTTTTTGAAGATCCTTCTGTTTGAGAAGCAGGTTCAGTTAATCACCATCAATCTCTAAAAAATGCCATTTTCTATGTTCTGCTAGCAGGCCAAAAAATTATTGAACAGAAGTGTACTATGGAGAGACCTACAAAGCAGCAAAAGTAGCAAAGCAAACAGTAGTCTGGGAACAACTGCGGCTGTCAGGAGAGCTTGAGACAGAACAGTATGATCAGGGTTTGGCTCCTGCTTCCAACCGTGGGGTTAAATGTCCTCATGCCCTGTGAGAAACCATTTGAGACAAGAACCCCTCAGACATCCAGATTTGGGGGACTGAAAACTGCACGTCTGCTCTCAGGAGGTGGTATCAGTCATGCTGACTTGTCCTCAGTCTGTGTAACCGGTCAATCATCATACCACTCTTGCAACCAAACAAGCACTGGAACAAGTGTGCCAACACCAACAACATCATCTCTGATCAGGCTCTGATAGCTATTGCTCTACCAATTACATCAAGCTCCATATCTATTAGAGAGCTTCCAGATGTGAATGGGGTTCTTGCATCACAGGAGAGGACTGACCCTTTCCCCAGCCTGCTAACCACAGTATAAAACAGCACTAAAAATCCAATAAACAGGGCACACTACAAGGATTATGGCATCATGAAAGAAAAAACAGCATTTAGGCTGCCTACAAAAATTTGGAAAAAGGCTATGGATAAATAGATCTGCAGGTACTCAACTACTGTATTCACATGGATAAAGATGGTGTTCCTGTAAAGAAATAAGCTTATTTCTGCTTTCCAGATATAAGTAACATCTACATTTGTTGTCAACATATTCCAAACCTGCCTATCAGAAAGCATAAGAAACCAAGGATTATTAAGTGTTTCTCTGTTTATGGGGAAAAATATTTATTATGATGGTATCAGGAAGTCTGAATGCAATCTAGAAAACAGTTAGGAAATGGACACTAAAATAAATAAATCTCATCAATGTTAATCCTTCAAAAACAGACACGCAAAATGTTTCACCACTAAAGAAGTTAAAAGCAGGCAATCTTTAAAACGAACATATGAATATAGACCTTTTTTTCCTCAGCTCGAATGGATGCTCACCTCCTCATACACTTGCTTGGCATTGCTGTTATCTCCTATCAAGAGGTAACCAACACCAAGGTCATTCTTGAGTGACGTATCACTGGGAAACAGATGAACTAATTTCTGTAGAGTAATCAGTGAACTTCTCATGCGACCTAATTTTATTGAACAAGACTTCATTACAACAGTGGATACATGTAATAGTAGTGAGATGCACAACATTTAAGAAAACACATATCAGACCCAGACATTGCATTTTCACTAAAGATCACAATGCAGAACTTCAGAAAAGGCTTACGCAGATAGGAGTATATTCAGCTGCTTGGTTGTCACAGCAAGTGTAGCTGTACAAGCAACTTTAGGAAATTACTCAGAACGCATATCATGCAGTGTTATGGTAGCCTCTAGTGGAGAACAGTTCACAGTGTAGCTCTAACACTAAGCTTCGGTTGCTCTTTCATACATAGATATCAAAGTGCTTAATAAATCCTGGTAAACGTGTCAAAATAAACTATGTCTTAATTACCTGAAGTAACTAAACCCATTTTGAAATGCTATGCAGTTCCACTGAAAGTAATGATGTATAAACTTCATTACATATATACATATATACATATTCACATGTATAAAATTAAATATATGATTAATTGACTTCCTAAATGAGGTCTTACTAAAGAACAGCAAGATCAAAACAAGCTGACAATAAAACCTAGTCCACGGGAACAGAACTCCCACTGAATTCTGTTGTGCTTCATGCTCTGATCAGAAATTCTTGTACATCACAGAACTGAGATCTAAACTTTTGCATGGATTCATTATGTTTAATACTTCGTTTTTAGTGTTCCAGCTTCAGGTTTTCACTCTCTGATAAACACAAAACAAATCTGGCTCATTTTGACTGGGCATTCTAGTATTGGAATATTCTTAACAGGCAGCTTTTCAATGTACACCTGGACATCCAAAACTGACACACTGAAAACTGTAAAGCATTAGAAAGTGGACCTTCAGGAGGTCATACTGGACATCCCTTTGCCTCTGACACAGAAACATTGAAAGATTTGTGGTTTGGAAATTTTGTTGGTGATACTGTGATCACCAGGACCAAGTCTTCCTATTTTTTCTTAAGAGAAAACAGCAGTGTATACAAAATATGTGAGAAAAATATGAAATTCAAGTATCAGTAGGCAGTCAGCCAACTTTACTAAAAGCAAGAAAGCGATGCATAAGCAACATGTATAAAAGGCCACCCATATGAGACAATCTAGTGCCTTAAAAGGTTACTGTAAATCATCTCCTGAAGGAATGAATATAGTTCTCTACTTCTACTGAGTTGTTGCTGTTAAATAGCAAACATGGTTTTGTTTTTCAATCTATTAGCTAGTTATTTCACTAGTTACATTTTTTTAAAGTGGGATTAAGAACATCAGATATGGAGATTCAGGATGCTTCACAATTATTGGCCTAAGAGTCATTGTCACTCATAATTCAGTCTGAGAATTAATAAAGAGCAAACTCAAATAACGTTAGCATAACATAACACGAAATTTCGCGATGGCAAAGATATACAATTACTATTTCCTGACAGTATGTTAACAGTTTCCATAGACTTTTTATTTTATAAAACTCCATAAATACATTTTTATGTTCTTTATATTTACACTCTAGGTTATAGAATACGTTATCAATACACCTTCACTGAAAAACAAGGCTTTCCAAACTGTCAAAAGAAGGAAAGCTTTATGAGTTGAGTTAAAACATTATCATCCAGTTCAGTTCTGTTCTTCTCTATGTTTACTGTAAGTTTATTTGGGC
Organism: Aquila spilogaster; assembly: GCA_024606505.1. Taxonomy (NCBI): domain Eukaryota; kingdom Metazoa; phylum Chordata; class Aves; order Accipitriformes; family Accipitridae; genus Aquila; species Aquila spilogaster. The sequence continues at coordinate 4,368 of JANHGO010000688.1, forward strand.
ATATGGTTACTTTACGTATGCCATTTATTTCCCAGAGGTTTCCATCTTCAGTAGAAAAGGAAAACTATTTTATTTCGGTCAATAAATTATTATTATTTTTAAACTATCTCCTATCATAGGCTTGCATGGCATCTTGTGCATTGCTGCCTGCAAGGCACTGCTGTCACAGAAGCTACAGAAATTAGGCTAGTAGCCAATTTTTAAAGAATTTTAAAGACTGTTCAATTGTCATAATGAAAATTCAATGGAATTTGCACTGTTAAATCCTTAGTGATCTTCTGAAAGTCACACAACATCCACAACTGTTACACCATCCTCAAATCTTACCGAGGAACTGCTGCCTGTCAGCTTCTCGTTTCAAGCTCAGTTTTATCAGATCTGAAGGGACATTTGGCAGACTAACCACCTCATCATAGGTGTTGATGGCTTTTTGCAGCATCTCATTACTTCTCATTTTCTCAGCTAAGTCATCTTCAGACTAGAGAGAATCACAAAAACTATTATTAGAACACATGATAATACATTATTTTTTAAGCCAATTTTATTTTCTTTAAAGGCAAACTCTGCAACTGTTAGGTTATGGGAATAATTTTTAAATTATATTTAATTCATATAATTTTGACAAAAGTATTTGGTTGAGTTTTGTGATAACATAGATAAGAAGTACTACTAATTCTTCTTTCATGCAAACTGTTTGAAAACGTAAGAACATTTGTACCTGAAACACACAACTTCATGACCACTGTACACATTAACACACCTTTTTGGTAAATATTTGCAGAAGTCACAATTTCTGTTTTTGAAAACAAAAGTCTGTTTTAATAGTGTGGAAGAAATGTAAGTTGTTGCCTACAGATTAATTTTATACTGAGTCTCACGCTAAGGGTAACACACAGATCAAAACATACCAACAAATATTTCTTTCATATGTTCTGACAAATTTACTTACAGCCTTTCTTAGAAAAAATAATTAGGAATTTACTTTACTTTCGTGTGTCCTGATATAATACCTACGACATAACTCTTACTCAAATTAGTTCATCAAGTTCAGGAGCAGGCCATAGGATATATGAGATTTCTACTGTGAGATTACAGCTTCAGTAAAGCAGGTGGGAGCTACTACCCATGTCACCTGTGGAATGTCATTTTTATAATTTGTTTCCACAGCTGTACCTCAAGTCATGAATTTTTAATGAATTATTTTGCATTATTTATTCACAAGCATGCATTTTCATGGGATTAAATCATTCTTCCTAAATGCTTCTATTTTTATTGGCTTAAGTCAATTAACAGAGCAAGGTGTAGGTGCATCGCAAGCACTGACGGAACAGATGCTCTTATTGTTCAATCCATAGCTGTATCGACCACAGACATTAATTTAAACAACTTCAGCTATGTTAGTTGTAGTAAGTAGTTAATATCTGAAATCTTTGCACTTATGTCCATTACTTTTTTCCTCCATCTCTTTTGAAATTGAACATGGAGAATACCATAAAACAGTTCCTCAGTCGATACTTGTACAGCTGCTTTCAGAGATAAATTCGAAATTAAATTTTGAGATTATTTATTTTTCTGATATCCATTCATTAGTACATTTGTTTTTCCTTTTTTGAGGAAATTGCAGTGTAAAGAACAGTAAAAGGTAAATAAGGATAAAAAACAAACATTTTCAGTGGAACATCTGATTAAACTCACCAATATACATGCTATAAGTCACTATAAGGTTTAAGATCTGTCTACTCTTCTTTTCAGCCCTAAAGATGTCAGCTGTTTCTGTAGAATATTTTCCATTTGGCCTAGGTGTAGTTCCAGGAATTAAACCAAGGATTACTCAAATTTCTAAAAACACCAATTTGAGAGAAAAACAGTTGACATTTAAAGCTATTAAAAGACGGACAAAAGCGAATCTTTATGCTTTCTTACAATTAGAATCTATAAAATTAGCATATAATATTGGTTCATGATTCACAGACAAGGCAAAGTACTCTTGTAGTGAACTCCTGGGCTTTACATTTATCCTTCTCTGCAATGTTACTTCTAGTTAGTGAGGAGAAACAGCAAATTTGAATGGATTGTGATGACATAAATATCCATTCTGAAGTTGTTACAAGGTAAATCCTCAGAATAATCCATCTGTCAGCAATGCCCACAGTTTCCTCTCTCTTTTCAAACAACTCCATCTTACACATATTTGATTCAATAAAATTCTCATTGGTCATGTCAATGAAAGTGCTCAGTAAAACGACTTGTATGAGTCTACAGATGATACTGAAAATGGAAATGAATGTATAGTTGCCTTTATACATTCCCCAAAAATGCTTGCTCATTATGACTTCAGATCTTGATCTGAAGGTCCGTCTCATCTTTATTAAAGTGGTAGACGGTGACTATAAATTGCTGTAAAAGGGTGAATGAAGTTGTGGCACTGGGGAGAACTCTTAAAAAGTTGGCTTCTATGATCTGTCCTCCTCCCTAAAAGCAGTGAGCTTATGAGGACAGGAGTTACATTTTCTTAGATATAATGAATAGATTCATTAACAAGACAAATCTTAAAAGCATAACTCAACTCTTTTTAGTCCATTACATCTTGCGTTATGTTTGTGTGGCTAAGTTTTGATCAGGAAGGGGGCTGCAGGGTGGTCTCAGAGCAGTGCCCAGTAGCTGCATCAAGTCAGAGAATTTTTTCCTCTGAGACACTCAACATGGCTCAGAAAAAGTATTATAAAGGGAAAGCTTATTTTCCAATGGTTTTTTTTTTGTGTGTGTGTGGCGAGGGTGGAGAGGAGAACATCTAAAACACAACTTCCTCCACAAGAAAAAGCCAATTAAGCCTCTGTCCACAATATATATATATATTTGTTCTTTATCTTTTATATATTCTTTACCACTCTACAGAAACTTCACATCTTATTTTTGTGTTATTGACAATACTTCCCACTAGACTAAAGATAAACAAAAGCTTATCATGTAACTGGGAAAGGACAGAATACTGGAACAGGTACCATTTGACAGATCATGTAATGTTTTTCCTTAGGAAAAATCTACAAAATTATAAATGAAATCTGAATGGGATCTACAGTTCTACTGTTAGAAAATATTTATGGTTTGTTTTTAAAACATTTATGACTTTTAATTCACTTATTTATGTACCTGTGCTTTTCCATATCTTGCTCGTGGACTTTCAGGATATTGATTTACCAATGCTTCAAAGGCTCTCAGAGCTTCTTCAACTTTTCCCTGGAAGGCAGAGAATTTTATCAGCATTTATATCTAATGAAGATGCTGAAGGCTGCATGGCCTAATTAGTTTCCCCAAGTTAAAAAATATATATATACAAAATCCAGACTGTGAATCAACAGTTTTCACTCACATTTTTGTTGGGATTGCTTTCTTGTTTAGGAGAAATCACGGTCATTATTTACAAAGTGATAACATTCGCTTCCCATGGTTAAAGCTAATAACGTTGTTTTTACTGTATTTTGCTTTCGTTGACTGAAAAAAATGTTCAGAAGACAATAAACTGTCTATGTTAAAATATAAAGATTCTGTGGATAATAACAGATTCCAAACTGAATGCAACATACAGAATGAAGTTTTATACATAGGTAGAAATTTCATCTCTGCATACCTTATATGACCAGCTGTACCACAACTGGTTCTCTGGAAAATAGGACAGAGCCGTCCACAGTACATGGATGTTTCCTTTGAATATTTTGAACATGTACAGCCCTCAGGACCCCACATGAGCTCTGTGCCTCCTCCCTGTCCCATACAAAGTTCGCAAGCAACTATAGCATTTTCATGGCTGATGCTGACTAGCGAGCTAGGGGAAAGTTGAGAAGAACCAATGGCACTTTTAAACAGGAACTAAGCCCTCTTGGCAAAATCTGGCATCAGATCTTGCTGCCACATTCAACTCTTACAGCTTTACAAATGAGTGATTATTATACATCACTGTCCTGCTATCCTCAAATATTACATACATCTGATTTGTCACTAAATTTACCCTGTTTCCTACAAGACAAGCATGATTGCTTGCAACTCAACAGGAGACAAATATAGGAAGACAGTCAGGAAATCGATACCATAGGCTCATCAAAATGATCAGAAATAAGCACGTAAATGTTTTGAATTTTTGTATTCCAACATTTAAACAAGGTCCCCAGTGAAGAGCAGCAGTAGAAGCAATCTGATACTAGTGCTCTCCGTATAGTAGCCCTGCTACAGATTTGCAGCCCCTATGGGGCTGCATGGATGGCAAAGTAAATCAAAATCTGCAGTCTTCTGAAAAATCAAGACTCATCTATATCTAAATTCATCTATACTAAACTCATCCATATCTATGTCAGACTAAAGTGCTGTATTGTGCTGACAGTGGCATATCTCCTCATTGTTCTGTCCTCTCAAGTGACTAAAAAGGACAGAACGAAGACCTGCAGCCGCTCTCCACACTCTGTGTTCAAGTCTTTAAAATTTAAAACTACCAACATCGTTTGACTGATGTTGCGGTCTTTGCCACTGGTGTGAAGCAGATGTTTCTGCTTCATGCTCTAAGCTGTATGGCAGCAGAGACGTTCCTGGGATGCAATGCAGAAATCCAGCAGAAACTACACCTCCAACAAAGTTTTTCACCTAATTCTCATGAAGCACATGAACCCATACCAAGAGAGTCATCTTAACATGCTTCTGTTATCTAAGTGCTCTGATAACCTCTCAGTGATCTCAGTGATAGGACAGATGTAATCCTCTTCCATGTGGTTAATTTAAATACTTTTTGATAATATGAATTCACCAGTTAAGCGACATTCTTTCATGGTTAAAAGTGAGCAAACACATGAATGGTCATTTGCGTCATTTAAAAACAAAATAAACTATTAGACAGAAATTAGACTTGAAGTGCCAACAGTCACTGAATGTTTAAGTTTAAAAGTAAGTTACAGAAATAGTAATCTAAAAGTAATTCTCCATTCTTTTTTCTTTTCTTATTTTGAAGGTAGCTGTTATTCGTGTCCGTCATTTAGACTGAGTGAAATATTCAAAACTTACTTTTTTACGTAATTTTTCTGCAGCATCTAATTCAGCTTTAATGGCTTTATCAAACTTGTTTAAGAGCTTCGGCTTCTTCTTCTTCTTAACTAGAAAGCAAAAACGTACTGTTTGTTACTTCTTTCATACTTCACAGCAATCGTTCTGAATAGCTTTAACCAGAAACTAGCAGTGTACGTTAGTGTGTATCTTCAAATAAGGCAGCTTCAAAATACACTGAAAAGGAACTGATATCTTATTTATTAAAATCACAAAATCCTGCATGAGAAGTAATTGTCAGTCATTCAGCCCAAATAACTCTGCACTCAAGTTTTTGATAAAAGCATTTTTCATCTTACGCAATAGAGTATTTTTCCAGAGGAAGAACAGAATGAAATATGTAATTTCTTCACATTTGTATGGTGTTTTGAAAACTATATTTAAAAATGATGAACGTGCCCTGATAAAGTTGTGACTGTATGTATCTATTTTTTTTATCTGAAGCAATTAAGGGAGTTGACAGAAATCACAGAATTAGTCAGAACAGTGAATAAAAAAAACCATGTAATCCAATTCCCTGCTGAAAAGAATTTAAACGGAGAATGTCGTAACTGGTACGTGTAAAGCTAATACCAAACACCATGCAGATTAACATCACAACACTGCTGCAATTCTATAACAAATATTTTGGATACACACTACGAAGTATTTTGACAAGTTATATTTTATTCTGCTTCCTAAGTCTTCAGGTGCACTGTGCGGGGATGACAAGAACAGCCCCATGCTGCTGGAAGCTGTGCTCGTGATTCAGTTAATGACACTTTCTCTACAAGACTCTGATCCTACACTGAGCTCTAAGGAGACGAATCATTTCATCTACAGAAAAAAAACATCAGACAAATGTTAAGGCCTTTGTTAATGTTAAGCCAATACTAACTCAGCACTAAAGAGATTCAGGAGTCTGAACTGCTTCTGAATGGGGAAAAAGTTGACGACCATCTTTGGTTCTTTTTGTGTAAGACTTACTGTCATGCTCAACCCTGAACTCAGATAATTAGCACGTATATAACAATTTCACACTGAAAGTTTTTCTTAAATTACCTTTATAAACTATTCTGCAGCACAGGTATGCACAATTAACTAGACAATATCGCAATTAGGAGGCAGGGGAACATACATATTCAAGCAACGTTGAAGCTGTCCTACTATATTTCATTTGCTTATTCACAAAGATTGTACAAAGCTTTAAATATAAAAATGTTTCAGGTTCTATAAAGGAAAAATAATAAAGAAGAGATACATTAGTATAGTTATATCGCCATTGATCCCTGTTATAATAGAACACATTGCAATTTTGCAAGGGATTAGCCACCAGGAAAGTAAGAAATGAAAAATGAAATACAAGCGTTTATTTTTTCTTCAGAATAAACCATCACATAGTCCACTTTAAAGTATTGAGTTTGCTCCACTAAACACTTTAAGGTTTCATTGTACCTCACAACTTGAAATCAAGCATTTCTAGCCAGGCACAGAATAATGTACTTAAGGAATGTAGTTATCATGGAATCAAACTGATAGGAGAGAAACTTTCTCTTGAATGCTGCACAATTCACAAGAACCAGCTCTCATTACGAGTACAAGGATTCCTCCACCCCAGGACCCAGACAGGCTAACAGGTATGGGCAGAAGCTTCTGACATAACGTCATTAGGACAGAAAATAACTTTTTTTTTTTTTTTCTGAAAGTGTTCTACCTCAGAAATAGCAATGGTATCTTCAAACCAAGGTCTGACTTTCTCAAAAGCAATTGTGAATGAACTGAGGAGTACTGGCCCTAAAAGCCAATAAAAGCAAGACTCCCTAAGGGCTTTTTTAGTTGGTTGAGCTCATAGACGCTAGCAGAAAGTGTGATTTGCTGTCAGCAAGAAAACTGAGACATATCAGTTCCACTGACTGCATAATCAAGGAGACTTTCAGCTGGACATCACCACCAAGCATTCAGCTCCTGTTCTCTAAATATGAGACTGTGCATACAAGAAACTATGTGAAACAGCAAACAAAAAAAGTAAATTCTCAGTTCCTACAGTATGAATAAAAAGCCTTATCTAAAAGTGGCCAGTTGCACTGAAATCTTGCATTCAATAAGAAAGAACAGCTGTTTGTCACCTCTCTAACTTTCAGTGTTCACAGAAAGATGTCCAGCTGCTTGGTCCTTCTCAAGCTTAAACATGGCAATAGTGAGGCTTCTGTGAGGCAGTGGAAAGAAGCTCTCCCACCCAAGGAGAAACTTTAACTGACTGTAGAACTGTGCTTTCTGCAATGGCTCTGAGTTTACAAGGAGATGAGTCAAACAGCTCAGAATAAAGAGTGAATGCAAACTCTTAGGAATCTTTTGCCAAAGAAATGACATCCTTCCTCTCATGTCCAGTTTTGGTGATGCATGGGAAGAATCTTTTAGTCAACCCCCATTACCAAGAAGCTTTACTTTCCCATCTTCACTACAATTTTATATCAACTTTAGACCAGCAGGAGACCAATATGAAAAGCTGGAAAGGAGCTACTAACATAAATATTTTTCAGCTGCTAGGCACTAATATAACACAGTAAACATTATATAATGAGCAATTATTTTCATCTACTCATTCGACTCCTACGTTAAAGCATTCACCTGGGAGCTTTCAGTATAACCATCAAGCATTCCTCTCTATTAAGCAGATAGCCTGCTATCTCCCTGCAGGGGTATTTTAATAAATTATACATTGCCTCCTTCTAGTGTAATAATCCTTTAGCAGATGTGATCCAATATATTAAACTCAGTGTTACAAAGAAATAAACATGTATGTTTTCAGAGGAAAAAAAGCATGCATCTTTTCTTCAATAATTTACAGATTTCATGACATATATGAAGAAATGTACAATCATACAACTGCTAGGCTGATACAAATCTGGTTAAGCACTGAAACGGTGATAATTCTTACATATTTATCATACTGTGGTCTTCCAAGAATAATACTGGGTGTTTCCAGTAACAGCTTTGGATGTAAGCATACACTTGCTACCTAAGATTACTGTCATACAACTGCTGAAGAATCTCTCAGAGAAAACAGTTTCCACTTTAACAACAGTAATCTAGGAAGAAGACTTATCACATGCTACTTCTTTCTGTTGAAGAATAAACAATGGGTGGCATAGACAAGCAACCCCATTATCTCCCTCCTCTATTAAGATCTAGGAAAGAAAAAAGCAAAGCAAAGAGAAAACCACAACAGATGGAAAATATTTTGGAAGTGATAAATTAATAGTTTGCAATGTTATCAAATGAACAATGATGAAATATACATTCTGTGTAATGGCTTCCATATATGAAGACTAAGAACAAAATATGCCCGCTGTTTTAAATCGAAAGGCACCTTCATCACCAAAAGCAGTGACAATGCTTTTCTATAAAGGACAGAGAAATAACATTTGAAAAATAATGCACTTCAGACACTCTAAGGCATCACGTGAAAAATTAGCAGAAGTAACTAAGTGATTAAACGTGAATCAATTGCTAAGTTTAGTTGTTTGAGGTGGGGAGCAACTTTTTACATGGGTACAGGCAAAAACAAGGCAGGGGAAAAACTAGGAGTGAATGGTTCGCCTCACTGGAAGAAGGTTATGTACCATAGTGTAAAAAGTAGCTATGCTATTTATTATTTTCATCTATCACCACAATGAGGCCAAAGAATAAAAGGCTTGACACTGGTACAACAGAAAACTTGGCTTGAAAATCGGGAATCAGTATCTATAAGCACACTGGAACAGATTTCTGAGGGTAGCTGTGGCATTTTCATCACTGGAAATTTGTAAGAAGAAGTTGCATAAGCATCTGCCAGGAATGATGCACACAGTTGATAAGGCCTCTAGTCAGCAAAAGAGATGAAGTAAGCTTCAAGGTCCCACCTAATCTCATTTTATCATAGAATCATATAATGGTTTGGAATCATACAATGGTTTGGTTCCAAGACATTCTACGATTCATTCCAGAACTTGATCTTACAGGAAGTTTCTTTCATTGCAGAGAAAAAACCATATCAGAGGAAATCCTGCTAAGGTCTGAATATCTAGGCTGGAATATGCTATCCACTTTGTTCAAGTTCTGTAAACCTTCATCTGAAGCAGATCCATCTTTTCCTCTTCAGTAATTGTCCAAAGAAGCAGAGTATCAAGCAAATCTTTTTGCAACTTTTATGTTGATTTTATTCACGTAATTACAATGGAAGTATCATTTCTTAATCCTTTCAAATATTTAATCCAAAAATTTGTGTAAAGAAATAAAAATCAAGACATGAAACTTTCTGACAATTTCTAGACAAATGTCTTGAAAACATCAAAGGACTGCATGATCCTTTACAACTGAGCAGAACATGACGCTTGAAATTGGTGTAAAATGCCAGGTAATTTAATTACTCTAGTGTGGTAAATGCATTCAAACCAATATAATTACAAAGGAATACCATAAGAAAAAAAGAGTGATGACGACTACTAAATGGCAAAAAATTGATTACATCCAGCTCTAAGTTACAGAACAAACTGGTAGAAATATTACATCAGAAATTACTGACAATAATACTTTCACAATGGATTAAACAAATCCTCTTCTAGTCTCCACAGAAGAGAAAAAAGTCAGATCTCCATTTCACACATTCACCTGAATCACTAAATAATTAGTCAGGGTAAGAAAAACCTTGCTATCCACAAGGAGTGAACACTGCTGAACTTAAGAGATCAGCCTGACATCTCAAAACAGTTAGTACTTTATTAGCCAGAATAGGACAAAAAGGTTGAATACTATCATAATTATCTTTCATGTTTAACATACCTTTTTTTATCCTGAAGATACGTCAGATGCATGTGGCATTTTAACAGAGAGCAAGTAGCAAAGGCTACTCCTGCCAATTCACCATCTGAAATTGTCAAAAACTAAGGAAGCCATTTGCAAAGGTTTTCTTTTCTAAGCACCTACTCCTGCCATGATATAAAATCAGCAGTAACTCTCTTGGCGATGTGTGGATAGGCATCTTAAGAGAAAATATTAAGTACATCCTGGTGATTAGGTTCTGCAGAAGTTTTTCAGTGAATTTTATGACCTTCTGTTTTACTAATTCCTCTGCTCTCTCCTCCCAGCCACTACTACCTTCCTAGCCCAAGTTTCAATTATGGGCTGAAAGATGTACATAGAAAGCTCATTTCTTCTACCTAAAATTAAACGTTTGCATATGCTGTTGTCTTCCTTCCTCATGCTTGGCCCTTGTCATTAGACAAATTAGCTTCTGCAGTTGTGCTGTCCCTCAAGTGGAGACTGGAAGGAGAATATGATGAGATGACAACCTCCTGTCATTCTTCTGGTGTCTGTGAAGCTCATTAGGTGGGTTACAGATAGTGTCAGTGATCCACTTATTTTATGGGTCTCTACAACTGAAAATTTCAAAGGTATAAAACCCAATAAGCGCATGTGGACAATTTAAAGCTAGCAGCACTACAATAATTAAAAGATCTTTCTAAACTGTGCTAGTAGAACAGGCAAAACGTCTGTAATCAACTTATCTGGGAAAGCAATCAGACAATAAAAAACCAAGGCATTTTAGGGACTAATAAAGCCGTGGAATGACTATAATAAATCTTCAACTGCAGTTATTCCAGAACAATTTTACTTGCAGTAAAAAGTATTCTACAGGGTTTTCAGTCTGAAATTACTGTTAATTACATAATGTTGATCATAAGAAACAATTGCAGAATGAGAATTTTATTTTTGGCATGCATTTTCACCATTCACCACTCCCTTCTACCATGAAGTCATTTGGCTTCAATCAAAGGTGAGAATCAAGTAACCTTTTGACAAGATCAGAAATAGTCTTTAGTGACTTTCTATACAAGACCACACATGCACAGTGTTCTGTATGTTTAATTTAGCATAGTGTTATGCAGCACTTCTGGACTTTGAAAATTGCACTTCTATAAAAGTGAAACATTGATAATTCTGCCAACAGCTCATATTTGATACTTAGATATTTAATTATAGCCTGAGAGTAAATAAATAGAAAGTATGCATATCCTTAGCAATAAAGCTTGCATCTAACTTGAGCTGACAATGCTGGAGGTCAGTTAAATGTGCGAGCTCTGATTAAAGTTGATAATGGAGTTTAAGGTACACTTCATCTTGCCCAACAGCAAACATTTACATTTAGCAAGAAGAATAGCACCCTATACTCCACACGTCACATAGGTTTGAACTCCAGCGGTATCAGTGGAGTCCTACATATCATCCTGTTCAAAAGGTAGATCCTAGAGTAAACGGAGATGAGTATCAGGTGACACTTGCAGGGCCACTTGTGGAATGACATTTTCTTAAGCCTGGCTTAAGTGTACCTCTATCCCTTACATAACATAGCTTAGTGTCCCAACCAGATGGCATTCATTTGCACTTTCGTATCAATTTTGAAAATTAAACATTATTTTGTAATTATATACACTGACATTAAACATATGAAAGAAACAGATTCATTGCTTAAAATGAAATCAGTTTGGAAATTCAATTTTGATCAGTATCAATGAATATTCATTACACATCAATGTCAGCTTAAGCAGAAAACCAAAACTCCTTACTTAAATTTAAGTTCTGCTAGCTGTGCGATAAAATACAACTAAAACTACACCGTATGGAAATTAGTACAGTACAGTTGTGATATAGTACAACTCAGGATGTATATCTATGAAATATTTTAAACAATTATTTTTCAGGCACATCTGAAACATCCACAACATCTAACCTTTTCAAGTCCTTAATATAAAGTCTGATGACATTCTCATGGAGGAGACACGTAATCCTTCTCAATTTAATTGAACAGAGTTAATATGATGCACTACAAATGCATTCATTTGTTTATTACATTGGAGAAGTTTCGAGAGGAGTTTTGACTAACACAGAAATGAGAAGGCAAAATTGATTTTAAAAATGGACCAATGTTCTGCTGGAAGAAAGCCTGGAAAAAATATTTATTTCATTCTTTAAGATAGCAACAAGTATTGATTTCTTATTCTGGATAATGGACAATCAGCTCCCTCACAATATACATTTTTTAAATATTGTTTACGTTAACTTCAGTTATGCCACATCCATGCTTCCGCAACTCAGCAGCCCAGAACCAATACTTTCCTTGGATGTGTGATGTTGCTCATCTCCAGATGTTTGGCAGACAGACAGATAACAGAAAACTCCTAACAGATTAATAGCAAAATGATCTCTGGGGATTGTCCACCCTGAAGGGCACCATGAGACAAAGATGTATTAAAATGTTGTTAGTTGTGTTTTAAGTTGTCATATCTGCAGAGGAACTGTACAACTCCCATAGTTCATCAACAGTAGGAACTATGTTTAAGCAGAATAAACGTGGTAAGTTTTATATCCAGAGAAAAACAGGCTAAGGAATTCAGGTGAGCAGGCAAACTTTGAGTTTTGAAGACTAAAAAAGCAACAGCTTCAGAGAGCTGAAACGATGCGGCAAAGCTGCTGAGTGCGCTTGGAAGATCCCACAGCAAAAACATAGCAAGAAACTCAGTGAGCAATCTGTGTGTATTTGCATGTTTATGGTCTTTTTTTTGGGGGGGGTGAAAAAAAAAAACAAAAAAACAGAGCCTTGATATGAGGGTGAAGGAGTTGAAGGACATGATTAGCACAGTCTCTAAATATGGATCTTAACCCAAATTTATGACTAATCAGAATCAACGTTAGGAAGATAGCAAGTGAAAAAAGTAAGGGATGGTAAAGCCTTTTTAATTCTTCTATACCTTTATATCCTGACAAACAACAGTTTTCCATGTCTTCTGTATCAATTAACATTAAAAAAAAATAAATCATTGTAGCATGTTGCGGAAGAAATTCTCCAACAATAAACATTCAACATCATCAAGCCTTCTGAAAGCCCAGCTTGTTGTATTCTTGGATAGTGTTTCATCTAAACAGGGAAATGTAAAATAAACCAATCCAATAGTACTTTTAAAAAACTTCTTTTCTGCTAAGATACCCAAGATACCTATAGCTTGACACTTTCCATTAAACAATTAAACAACATTAAACTTGTGAAAACCAACACAACCAGTTTAGCTATAAACAAATTTCATTTAAGATTTCTGTTGCTCCTCTGATTTCCCTATAGGATGCATAATTCAGACAGGGAAACAGAACTGGCTCTCTTTTCCACTTAGAGCAATCTTGCTATCCACAACAACAGGGTTCAAAAGAAGCATTTACTTAGTGATGAGGTGTTTATAAGGAAACAAAAACAACCACCACAGAGTTCAAGAGGAAAATGGCTTTATTTGGTCATACTTTCAAATAATGGTGTTTTACCAATTCTGGCTAATAACACTGGATAACAGCAACTCTGCATATCTTCATTTTCCTAAATGAGGCAGTATTTTTACCTGGGAATGCTTTTTCACCTGCACTAGACAACTATTACAAATCTTTTTGGTCTATGGGTCTAACAGATCAATAAAGCTATCCCAATGTTTTTTCCTGCTATCAAGATGTGCTCTGCCAAATCTATTATTTTGTGATTGGAAATGCTGATATCACAGCACTGCTTCCCAAGTAAACCTGCTGACAGCAAGTTTCTGTTTTAATGTAATGCTTGCATTTGGCGTATTTAATACTCCAATAAAACAATGAAATGGTTTGCCAGGAGCATGCATTTAAAATACAAGCACACAAACACAAACAAAACCTCGTCAAAAGATAGGAGAAGTTGAACTGCTAAGTAGCCACACAGAAAGAAAATGAGAAAGGAGCAGCAGGCACCAGCAGAGTCCCTTTAACTTCATGTAGAAGGAACTACCTGTGGGAGGCATTATTCTGAGGACCTTATGCAAGCAAAAAGGATGCACATGCAGCCTGTAAGATTTTTGTCTGAGGTCAGTTGGTATAGCTAGGGAGAGATGCAAACCTTGAGCTGAAGGACAGAGGTCGTGCAAAGCAATGTGTGAAGAATAGATTTGCAACACTCTTCAGCATCACTCACTTTTCCACCAAATCTGCTTCTGTATATTCTTATCCGGACACACAAAAACTCTTACTGTGTAACACAGAGCTGAATTGGATTGATTTCAGTGCTACCTGCTCTTTAAAAAGCAACTACTGATTCTCCCGCATTGAGTTTGTTTAGTGTGCAAAGATGGATATAACTGCCCTACATCACAGCTGCATTGGCTTAGACCTGTAATTCATCAGCCATTAATGCAGATAAAACTACAATAATTCAGGTTATGTGACGGTACATCCCATCTGCACTGTCATCCACAGCTTGCTCCTACTTCCCTCAGACAAGTGGCACAATGGACTGAATGGGTCTTGCAAGCTCTGACAGCCTCTAACCTCTCACTCAGAGATGTCTTAGCTGCATGGTTGTGGTTACAACCTCTGCAATGTCACACTTGGAGTAGGACATTGCAGCTTTCCAGTTCTGAGACAGCAGGAGTTTTTAATAGCAGTCTATGACTTTGTAAGAGGGGAACAACACGACTGTAAGTTCAAGATGACTGTGTGTTTACTTACAAACAGGTGCACACTGTATGCTTACTCAAAACCAGTTTATCTACCTAAGATGGGCATGTCTGACCTGCAGCCTGGCACAGCTCTCCACGTGGCCATCGACTGTCCTGTGCTATTAAGGCAGCATCTCCACCCCGCCAACCAGCCTGGCCCCCAGAGCACACCCATCGCTCAGCAACAACCAAACCAACGTCGTGCTGCTAACGTTGTCTGGGCTGAAACCAGGTTCTATGCTTTTTGGCAGTGTTGCCAAAATTGCAGAATTGCAGCCAGTGCCAACAGACCAGACTGACACATTGGTTTCACAAAAACAAGGTCACATATCCCATGATCTTTACGTTTTTGTTGTTCCTTTTTTTTCAGTGCTGTAACAAAAATATTAACTGTTAAAGTAAGTTTTATTACTTCTACGCATTAACTATATTATATATCTTACAAGAGCTGCTCTGAAAGTAACGCCTCCCATTTTATGATATTGTCTCACAACATCAGAGGTGGACATTAGTGGTATGGCAGCAGAGGTTGAACCTTCCCACCAATATTCCATTACATTTTGTTGTTGCGTGACAGATGGCAGCAGAGGGGCAGCCTGACAGAACGGTGTCTGATATGGAAGTGCGCATGAAACAAAAGTGTGGAACTGAATTCCTCCATGTAGAAAAAGTTGCACCCACTGACATTTATCAACCCTTACTGAACATTTATGGAGATCAAACAGTGGATGTGTGCACAGTGAGGCAGTGGGTGGTGTGTTTCAGCAGTGGTGACGGTGAATGTGAGTCACCTCAGTGCAGATGTTGATAAGTGTGGCGTGCAGGCTCTTGTTCATGGGTGGTGAAAATGCATAGCTAATGGTGGGGACTATGTTGAAAAACAGCATTTTGTAGCTGAGAACTTGCTCTATCAAATAATGTTACAGTGCTCTTTGTTGTAGTTCCCATGAAAATAAATAGGAGGCATTACTCTCAGAGCAGCTGACACATGTGGCCCAAGACAATTCCTCTTCACTTGATGTGGCCCAGGCAAGCCAAAAGGTCAGACACTCCTGACATAAGGTATCTAGAAGTAAGCATCACTATCATATAATCTAATTTAAATCAGTCATCCCAGAAAGCATAGTTTTCAAGTCAGAAGAACCCAGAAGAATAGAATGTTACTTTAGACTCACCTTTTTCCATTTTGTCTTGCTCAATCTCTGCTTCACCTTTTCCTAGAATATTAAAAATATAATTCCATTGAAGTAAATTTATTTTAACAGTTTACGATGAGAAAGTTGAAATATAATTACAGTTTAGACTCAAAATAAGATTGGGCTAACCAGACTGATTTATTTTAAACAAATAATTATTTTAAAGTAAGTATAGTGTACTGACTGAACTATGGTTACATAGAAGGCCTTTCTCTGCAGATGCTTAAGTTATTGCATAATTCCTTCTTTCACAGCATTTTATCAACGTTCCCCTTTAGATCTTTGGTAGATTTAAATGTTACACACACATGATACAAGCTATTTTGCAACATGTATTTTGTTTATTAATTAAAAGGTCTTGGGAATACTACCTTCATACACATTTGATTAAAAAGTGAAAAATATTCATATAAATTGGAAACCTAAGTCTCAAATTCAGAAATAACTGAGGCACTTCGAAGTTTTTGTCATACTTCAACTTTTAAAATAACTAAGCCCACGTTTTGCAAACAACTGAATTCATGATCAGATGTTTACTAAGCACAACTATAGCAAAAAAGCATACTTGGAACAAAATCACTTCTATAGATCGATCATGAAGAAGATTCATGCAGACAGGCTTTTCTTCTGTTTCTCTGACCTTTTAACATCTTTTGTTCTTGTCTTACTCTTTCAACATTAGAAGTGTCTTGCCTTATAATTCTGATGTTATCACTGTTTTCAATTTATTCCCAATAAACTTCACAAAAAAATATTAAAGAGAGCTCAAATTGCTTTTTCTTTAACTGTTTTCCTGTCTCAGAGGAAATTCCTGTCTCACTCTTCACTACAGGTGCACAGCTGTCACTAACTGTTACTACAATATGCAGACAGTATACCTGATTTTAACATTCAGTACAAGGCACAGTGAGGATTAACTTTGTTATGATATGAAAAATTAAATCTTTCACCTCTTCAGTTACACCATAAGATACAATTAAGTCAGTCAGACTGAAAGAAATGAAGAAAAAAGGAACTACAGAGTCAGTAACATAGTACAAAATAACTTGGAAGATATTAGTACTCTAACAGCACATTAATGGAAGCATTATTCGAGATGTGCTACAATACAGTTTTTTTTTCACATGTGATAGTACATAAAAAGCTGTGTCTGCCTGTCCATATGTCATTAGAAACGCTCTATTTTCAAAAGAGTAATAACAGCTCTGGATACAACAGTTTATGTACTTGTATTTCTATTATTCTACCAACTCAAAGCACAAAGAAATCATTACAGGATAATAAACCATGACTACGTGACCTAACCACCCATTTTCCCTGTATACTTTCTCTTATTAGTAAGACTCATAATCTCACGGGAACTCTTCTGATTCCCTCTAGGACACTTAGTGACGTATTAGCCCCTGTATCTGACATTTCTGTGACTTCTGCCAGTTCTCTTCCATCACAGCAAGAACAAGGTAAGAGCTTATTACTCTAAAACATGCTCATCTCCCATTTCTTGGCCAGATTCACAGTTAGTGAGGCTCACACAAGATATACAGAATCATAGAATGGTTTGGGTTGGAAGGGACCTTTAAGATCATCTCGTTCCAACCCCTCTATATGTGTAGTTGTCTATATCTATGTACCAAGACAATTTCTCTCAGTTCTCTTGGATTTCTGTCAATCTCCATTCTGTTAAATGAGCTGTCATCAATTTTGATAAAGTCTCTCAAGTGATTTTTATTTACTCCAGATTCTCCTCCTAGGTTACTGCTTTTGAAAATCAAGAAAAATTTCATCTTGTTAGGTCTCACCATACTGAACTAAGAATTTTCATCAGTATCATCTTCTGCACAAATTGCCTTTTTCCCTCCATAATGATCTTTACCTTACCTCGATGGTGAAAAAGGTTTAAAATAATACTTTAGTAAACTGCTTTTACTTGAAGTTTTCCTTTCTTGTTAGTATTCTTGTGATTTCCAAAAAAAAAAGCAACTGAATCCAAGGCTTTATAGATTGAGATATAGCAAGAAAAAATGCAGCAATGTGAAAATATAAAGATGTTATCTTCTTTATTTAGTTCTATTTCAACATTAAAATATCAAACTGTTTGAAGACAAAAATTAATGCAAGCTTTTTTTGAAGCACATGAATTGCATAGATGACACCACTGTTGAGAGTTTTAATTTAGACTATGGACTATAACACAGAATATTTTCTGTGAAAAGTAGTTATATTACTTGCCCCACACATTTACCTTTGTTAAAGAGTAATTTCTCACCCATTTTAAGTGATAAATAGAAATTACATACAATGGGCATAACTGAAGTCAAATTAGTTGCCTAATAGCAAATAGTACAAAAGAAGAAATACAACACAATGATGAAAGATAATGTCCAGTCCTATCACATACAACCACCTAAAATTAAAAATTATTTCTGTTCACTAGGTGTTTTCTCTTTGTAAATTTTACTTTCAAGTGTATTTAAAAAAGAATAATCAAATGATTAACTTGGAGAATAATATTTATTGCTTGCTAAGACAAACATTTATCCTCGTTGTTAGTATGTGTTACACTTTGGAAAAAATAATGACACTAGAAAGACAAAGATAATCTTCTGTGTTTTATTGCAAGCCAAACATTAAAACAGATGACAAACATATTCCTTAATAGTTCTCTTGACCTTGCCCAGCTTGGCATATTTTTGTAAACATGAAGCACGTAAAAAACACATACCCAGTTACAAAATACTTAAAATTTCATCACAGCATAATATACTCTCACAGTCCCATAATGCTAGAAATAGGCTGCCACTGTTATATAAAAACTCCTCCATTCACCATTCTAAAATTATTCCCAAACTTCATTGCAAAATATGGCTTTGTAAAAATTATTGCTATGCAATTCACAATCACAGGTAATTTTATGAGAACATTCCACCCTAAACCACATCACAGTCTAAGAGTATTATTGCTTTCTTGAAAAGTCTAGAAGAAATCACTTTGGAACATCTCCTATGCCTATTAATCAGATGCAACACTCACCTACATGGAATCTTACTGAAGTCCAGAACAAAGTAAGCCAGCATAATGATGTCCCTTTAACTATAAGTGTAAGCAACTGAAGACCTGACTTCAAAACAGTGTTACAGAAATTTAAAATCTCCTTGTCAACCAAAAGGCAATTGCTGTTAGGGTTACAAAGTTTAATTATTATTACTTTTTTTTTTTTTTCCATCTAAACTTTTTTATTAGACTTGGTAGTTTCTTAAAATCACAGCAATACTCCTGAGCCAAGAAGGAACACATGCAAATTGCCAAAGACTAAAGTATGTCTTTGCAATTGTGGAACAGCAGTACAGCACAGGTAAAGAGAACACCTATAATATTAAAATTCTAAAACACTCAAAGCCTACAATTTCAGTCATGTACCGTTTACAAGAGCATTTATAATTGCAGGCCTTAAATTTTGATTTCCTGTTTTTCCTGAAGTTGAATTTCCACAGTTTCCATAGTTCACTGAATGAAAAGTTTCTTAAATCCATCTTTGAAATCATATATTACTAGGAAAATAGGAGAAATCTCCTGAATTTGACTTGATTCTGGTCATTCAGCTTTGTTTCAATTTACACTGACTCCCTGCTTAGTTATTACCAAATGCATATAAATAAAAAAGTTCTGATTCACATACAAAAGGTTTCTGAAAAAAAGTAATTTAGTAATCTGCTTTTTACTCCTATGATTTAAACACACACAATTTGAATATTAGACTTTTTAAAATCACCTGAACGTTATGTTTCGTGTCTGTTGACTTAATGTCAGTGCAAAGAGATACAAGTCAAAATTCACAGCTTAGTGCGTGCCTCATTAGTGTGTTATAAAATGCATTTAGGCTGTATGCTATATCAGCAGTTATAAAGCATTTAAAAATATTTTAAGTTTCCTTTCACCAAAATGCTCTGTACACACTGCATGAATCCACAGCAAAAGATATATATTAAAATCTGAAAAAAAATGTACTTGCTGCTAGATTTTAAATAGAATATTAACAATTGTTTGAACAGCACATATGAAACGTAGTTCAAAGCTGTAAATCTGTCATGAACACAGAAGAAAAATAAAACTAATTCACTAAACTTGACCCCCCCCCCAAAAAAAAAACAAAATAAATCAAGACAGGAATGTAAATTAAACAGCCAAGTGTTAAAAAAAAACAACAAAAAACACACAAAAAAGCTTACTAAGATGACAGTTGGCTACAACCCATTTACAGTATCTTAGTGTTTACTCCCAAACCCTGAACTGCTCTGTAATTACATAGTAAGATCTATTACAACCATCTGCTCCCCTTTGTAGCGTATGGTTAGGGCTGGTCCTCCTGATGTAGGGACTTTTCTTTTGAAGCTTTAAGTATCTGAAAAAATAAGGGGAAATCTATATTAAAGGACCAACCAAAACACAGCTTACTATAAAACAAAAAAATTAAAATAAATCTTAACTTTAAAAAAAAAATGCAACTTTGTTTCAGACTTTAAGAAAGCTACCATTTCTAGGCGTTACCATAATGAATATATATGCACAAAGTTGCTGTAGAAGGTGGGAAATATACACTTTCAAATATTTATCTGAGCAGTAAATTTTTTTTCTGACCATATGGCGCTCCATTTACCTTGTAAAGGAAAATCTGGGCCATGTCACAAATACAAGAAAATCTTTTTTTTTTTTTTTGGATGTGGCAAGGACAGGTACTGTGGAGAAAGGAGCCAGGTAATGAGGAAGGGTCAGTGTTTTGAAATGGAAGCTTCTAAACAGAAGGGATTTCAGTGGCTGGTAAAAATAAGGGTATGCAAAATGAAAGGGAGAAAAAAGCCTTACGTATTTTAAATTTTAACTATATACAAGAGGGATAAAAATGCAAATACAAAGTGTAATAGTATTCCCCCAAAATGTAATATGTTTCCCTTCAAATATATCCCAGTAACTACCATTCTATCACTGCAATTTACAAGCAAATGAAAACAATTAATCAAAAATCCTAAATCATCTATATCAAAAGCTTCCCTGTTATACCACTCAAGTGCAAATATAAGTTGTAGTTCAGCAAGTCTGGAAAAATTTGAAAGTAATACTGGTAATAATTTTAAAAGTAAACTTGGGAATTGGAAAACAGCACATACAGATAAGAAAAGATGCAGCTGACTGTTATTAACTTTTTCAGTAATATGCCCTGAAGTCAGTAAAAAGCTTCTGACTAGCACACCAGCATATTTGAATCCCATACCCAATTTCTTCTCAATGGAGATGTAAAAATGTTTCTTATACCTAAATTTATCTTCTGACCTCTCTTCTGTTTTCTTGCCAAAATAATTAAGTTTCTATGTTTTAGATAAAAATCAAACAACTGTTCCTAACCTGATATGAACTGGTGCCACCATGCCTTCAATGAAGTCGCATGAATTAACATTAACTGAGAATAAAGAGTCTGCAGTGACTTTTCTGAATAACTTCAAAACTGCTAGGAGCTACATTTATTGCTTACACATACACACTCCCATTTCATCTCTTTACAGAGTGCACGTGCATATATGTGTTCTTCACATATGTGTTCTTCTGCACATGTTCTTCATTCAGAAACATTCTTAACTGTCACTAATATGGTCAGTTTTAACATTATTGCTGAATTAACAGGAAATACTTGCTTTGAATGCCTGACAACATGACCAAAGGAGAAAAGAATTCTGACAACAAAAAACTCATACTGAACCCTTTGTCCAAAAAGAAAGGTTTTTTTTGACGCCCTAGTACATGTGAATTTCATCATCTAAGAGCAAGAAGTTGTGAGAATAATGTTTTCCTATATCTGAAGAAGGAAGGGAAACATTTAATAGCAGGAAAATTCAGTAAATTGTAAATTATTTAACTTATGTGTACCCGGCTTTTCTCAGTTTCCAGAGATGTTATATAAGTTGACTTGTGCATTGTGTTGATGAGCTTGTTACAAAATACATCAATTGGTTGATGATTCTTCCGCCTCCAAAGTGGATACCACGCAACTACACAGGATTACTTAAAATCTTTCAGTATGTTTGCATGTTGTAGCAAATTTTGTGCTACAGATTATGAAGCAGAAAATGAGAATACAGAAAGACCCATGAGCATGATACTGCATATAACAGTTACTAATTTATTTGATTTTCTCACTTTTCCCCATGAAAGAAAATGTTTACATTTTCCTGTGCTGCTATTCTTACCTACTTCCAAAAGATACTTCAGTAGAAAGCTAGCATTACTTTGAAGGCTCATTTAAAAAGCATGTTGCACTAATTTTGAAAGTAAATGAAGGGGAAACAAATCTTAAAAAAATATCAGAAATATGCAGTATTTCAGTATATACTATTTCAGAGTAAAACAATTAAGTTATTCTTGATCCTAACATTGTTCGAAATCAGTAAGGACCCTGTATCACAGTAAAAGAAGAGTGGATAATAGGTTCATTTCCATCATCATATTCAATAGTTCCCCTGCATCTAAAAGAAGTTGCACAAATGGAATATCTGGAAAAACATTAGTACTGTGCAGTACAAGTAAGATTATTATTACTACTGTTGTTGTTTTATGAATGTAGGAAATGCATTCACTACTGCAAAAAAGGAGCCCTCAAATACAACAGAGAAGTGACAAAAATATGGTCCATAGAAACAAAATTCAAAGATTTCAAGCTGATAACTGGAGTTTGAATTTGGTTTTGAACTAGTGTATACAAGCCAAGTTCATCTTAATATCCTCATATCAACATAACTGACACTGTGCAGTAGCATTTTCTACTGTTGAAAGTTTCCAATAGTCTCATAAGGACTACTTATTATTTCAACTACAGGCGACCACATTTTCTTCAAGAAAACAGATGCATCTTTTCTTGTTCTACAGTTCCACATTATGCCACAACTAACTACTGGAACATACACTACATTCACTGAACTTATTGCCAATCCTGTCAAAGAATTGCTGCTTGTACTTAACACTGTTCATAAGACTCGGTTAAAACACTTGACATTCATTATGAAACTAATTATTTTTTATTAGGTATCTATCAATGAACACTTATGGCTTTAAACACTTTAACATAACATGTAACAGTTATGATAAACAGGTTAGAAAGATGCCACAGACAAATCAGTGACCTGTACTACAACAAGCATTTCAGATCACCTAAGCTAAGGTTCAGCACATAAATTAAAACCTGAATGCAACCACGCCTCCAATCAGTATTGGGAGACCACACAGACCTCCTGCACTTTTCAGTTCTCCAGGTACTTTTGGCATGTCTAAGCATTGAATACAAGTTTCCTTCCCTGCTAGGAAAGAAAAGTCTCACTGAATCATTTGGGTACCACACCACTTCAGAGTGTGTGTATATTGCAAAGATTAACCAATGAACAAAGTTAGTCAAAAACTCCTTTGCCCAACAACCACATAATAGAGTCATAGAACAGTTTGGGTTGGAAGGAACCTTTATGATCATCTAGTTCCAACCCCCTGATATAGAGGCAGGGACACTTCCCTCTAGACCAGGAGCCAGGTCTAGAGCCACGTTGCTCAAAGTCCCATCCAGCCTGGCCTTAAATGCTTACAGGGAGGGGGCATTCACAGCCTCTCTGGACAACGTGTTCCAGTGTCTCACCACCCACGTCACATGTGGTCTCAGGCTAACTAGAACTAAAACAGCTCTCAGGGCTCCTGGATTGTGATTCCTTTGATTTCTCTCTGAGAGACACAGCTCAGTGCTGCCCTCAACACTGCCACAGTTACAAAAGAACCAACTACTGACTTGTAATACTTGATTCTGTTATTCTATTAACTCCAGAAAAGGGGACCAAATGTAACAACACAAAAGCTTCAAATGAAGCAACTCTCCCCTGTCAGATAGGTTCCCTAGGTAGCTACTCTAAAAATGATTTTGGTAATTATTATTGTCCTGATGGAAGAGCTGGAAGTGCTCATTTTGTTCATAAAACCACTTATGCCAAGAAAAATGTGACAGTATGACAAAGCCAGCTTTGTTTACAGACCAGTGCCTGAAGAAAGAGCCACTGCCAAACTCCAATAGATCTGACCGACATACAGAGAAGTAACATTAACATCACCACCCATGACAAGTTACTCTGGAAAGGAAGCATCCACATATTTTGAAATCTGATATTTTTATTTTTAACTTTACAGCAAAAGTATATACCTATCTCTGAAACCATTTAAAATAAGTTTTTAATTTAAAACTACTCAAAGTTTTACTTGAAATACTTCCATATGACTCAATTAGCCACCACTCATGTTTATCCAGGATAAGTTAAAAATTATTGCTTCATAACCACAAAAAACTTAAAATGAGAGTAATGATAACCCTTCAGTACTCTCCAAAAATGGTTTGCAAAACTTACCGTGTCATTATAATTTCATTTCTTTAGTGGAAAAAAAAAAATAAGAAAAACTCTTAAAACACTTACCCACTAGATTATCATTTGAATAATCCTCAGTTTGAACAGGGACTTCTGTAAATGAAAAGTACACAAACAACTGAAATTGAATAGTTCTTTAAATGTTTACAGAAAGTCTAAAAAAATTACAAAAAACTTTTCCTCTTATGTTCAAAGCAGTGACCTATTAAGACTACTCTGTAATAATACTTTTGCAGAAGTGGGATACAAATCTTCCTCTGCTAAGTTTTTCCAGGGAGAAATTAATACTCAAGTACATCAGCGATTAACTTCTACTACTGCATTATTCCAAAAAATGAAACTTCAAAATTCTGAAATTGTACTGCTATAAGCACAAATCTCCCAATTAAAAAAAACTCAAATAGCATACTTATGAAGTTATGTTCCTAGCTGTAGTTGTGAACTATTTTACTTGAAAATTCAGTTGCTTTTAATTCAGGTTGTATGTTTAAATCAGACATGTCACCAACCGCTACTATTGCCAACAGGCTGAAGGTTGCGTGCAGCTCCCTATTTATGCATAGCGGGAGTCAGTTTCACCAGAAAAGAATTCATAACAGTTACAATATTGACTGTAGGCAGTACGAAAAACTGAAAAGAGGGAAATATATGTTCTGACTCACAAACTCTGTAGAGGTACCACTCAAAGCTGGGGTAATATTCTTCTTTGCTTTAAGCTCTTCTTCTTTGCATTTAAGCTCTTTTTCTAGAGTATGCACTACTGATTGGCAGGTGGCAGACATAGCATAGCAAGGAAATCTTCAACTTCATATGACCAACTATGATCTTTTCTATTGTTATAAGTTATTCTGATCTAGAGCACTCTCAACTTCTAAAACTGAGCTTCCCTATATAAGCATTTATAGTACTGACATTAGATAACAAAGTAAAATAAAGAAAGGAACATGTTAGCTTCTAACAACACAGTTGTACTTGTCCTTAAAGGAAAAAAAAGTTCTGCAGTAAGAGAAGGTATGAATATATGTTTACAGTAGAATTTTATTCTATGGTATTTATCAACTTTTTTGAAGCAGCAAATTCACATGAAACATATATACAAACCTGATTCCTCTAGTCCAGTGGCCACATTATCTTCTGCATGCTTACTTTCTACTGTTATAAATAAATTTAAATATGAAAGTTACACAAAACGTTCACAATTTTGCTTCTATTCCTCACCAACCACCCAAACAAGTAAGAGTTAAACTGAAGAACAAACAGTTAAAATATTAGTAGCACAAAGGCACCTAAATACATTTCATATAAAATAATTTTAGACCTTCGTACTTAATGACTCCTATCATTCTGCTGCCTCACAAAAAGAGAGTTTAATTATGATTGCTATTTGTGTAAAACATTGAAGTTTGTTTCTCCATTTCATTACAAGTTTTCGCAATGGAAAACTTGAATAAACTATAGCAGCAAACCCTTAGTTATGCTAAAACTAAACTGATGATCACTTTCCTCTAGCTGACTGAAGTAAGGTCATGTGAAAAAAAAATATATATATATATTTAATGACATTTTTGACATTAAGAACTTAATAGAGAACATTTTCTTGTCTTTTAAAAAAATTATATTAAGAGATATAAATGGAAGGAAAATGTTTTATTTCTTTATATATAAAAATCTCATACCTGGTAGTTTTTTCTCAATTTCTAAATCTTCAACAATTTCATCTCTAACTATAAAAAGATAAGAATACATAGTTAGCTTTTCTCTCTTTAAAAAAAAAATACCAAAAACAACCAACAAGTGGATAGTGCAAATACTTTAAGACCACAGTAAGAATATATATACCTGGTTCTGTGGCTTCATGTACTTCCTCAGGAAGGTCTTCAACAGCTAAAAAACATTTAATTCAGAGCAATAATGAAGACAAGTTCTAAACTGAAGAAACTTACATATAACACAAATGAACAGAGCTCATACACAGAGATGTTCAACTGTCAACATAAAATTTCAAAAGGCAAATAGGAACTTTTATCAATTTTGAGGAAACAAAGAAATACCTTACATTTTCTTTCCTGTTTGTTTTTTTTTTCCCTATAGAACTCCTGCATTCATTAGGTGAATACTTCAAAATCTTCATTCTAAACAAATGTCATTTGGATTAAGACATAACTTTAAAAGAAGACGTTTAAAAAAAACCTCCTTAGTCTTTCTCAGCATCTCTTTCAGTTTCATCTTTTGCGTTATCAACTACATCTGGTAGATGCATGAAAAACCCATAACCTTTTAAAGTAAAAGACCTTGAAGGAACTGACAAGCAGGACAAGAAACAAGAGCAAAGTAAGAGCAAATTTAGAAACACATTTATGAGTTGAAAAGGATTTTTTTTGAATGTGTCTTTACTCTTACAAAGACTACTCATACTGACTGGCTTTAGTAATGAAGTAGAGCATAGTCAACAACCTAAATGGCTAACATTTCTGCACTCTGTCACTGCTTACTTTTCCCCTCATTCTATTCCTATGCATAGGTTTGTGGGTAGTTTAACTACATACAAAACAAAGATTTTTTTTTAATATATAAAATATGTAAATATAAACACATAAATACACACAAAAGTACATATACCAATAGGCTATACCTGTACCTTGAGTCTCAGTCTCTTTCTCATGCTCTGGTTCTGAAAGGGGAAGAAAAATATGTTGCTGATTCCCACAGACTATACTAAAAATAATTTAGCTATTACGCATCTAATTCATTTCTTTATTGCAAAGCTCTCAACAGCTTTCTCTAGTTTTGAGGCCTGCACAGATTAATGAATTCTTAAGGGAACCCACTGGGGGAATTCAGGAGGGGGAACAACTTTTTACACGGGTGGATAGTGATAGGACAAGGGGGAATGATTTTAAGCTAAGACGGGAGATGTAGGTTAGATATTAGGAGAAAGTTTTTCACTCAAGAGGTGGTGATGCACTGGAACAGGTTGCCCAGAGAGGTTGTGGATGCCCAATCCCTGGAGGCATTCAAGGCAAGGCTGGATGTGGCTCTGGGCAGCCTGGTTTAGTGGTTGGTGACTCTGCCCGTGGCAGGGGGATTGAAACTAGATGATCTTTGAGGTCCTTTTCAACCCAGGCCATTCTACAATTCTATGAATTTTGTGTTCATGTCTAACTTTCCTTGTCAGCGTATCTATAATATGACAAAATAGGAGTTTCTACTACAGGTATGCAGGATTTTTCTCTACTGATGTTACTGCTTCAAATTAAGTTACTGTTTTAAATGGTGGTCATACTTAGGAGTGTGACTGGGGTCCTGTTCTGTTACGCAATGTGAATGTAATGAAAGAGTTTTAGTTATGAGAAAGATGGGTTACAGAATATTCTGTAGATAAAATATTATGAAAGATTTCTGTTGTGTATACCCTCCAAAATACTTGTTTTATCCTAGTGGTGTGATGTTGTTGCTCTAACATGGTAAGGAGGATGTTAATTTTGTATGTGCTCCTTGTTATTTCTTCTGAAGTTATTTACTATATTTGTTCTCTGCTAGTGGTAGCTGACTTCATCATACACCAAGACTGTTGGTAAATGAATTTTCAAGCCTGAAGCAAGCACTTCCTATTTTCTGTTACTTTTAGCAGCGTGTAAGGCAGGAAAAACACAGATGTGGCTAGTTATTATGATATATATACATGTACTGTTCCTTCTTTTCCAAAGACTTCCCAAGCGCTATTGTTTTGAAACCCTTCAGTGGAATCAGCCATTGCTGAGATGGCAGTTACATGTAGTTCATTCTTACCTACTCATCTTCATAGCATTGTAGTGAGACAGGAATGTCACCCTATTGCACATCCAAGGTTGCACAGTGTCACTGGCAAGAGAATTTCTGAATCCATGTTCAGCACTCAACAGAGTAACAAATTTGCTGTAGCATTATTTAAATAACAATAATTCATCTCCTTGAATTAACCTGTACCATGTCACAGAGTTATTTTGATAGCATTGCACCTGAAGGTAGAATGAAGAATTCTAACTAAAACACCGGTGCCAGGTTTCACGTATCTGAGTAAGCCATATTGACCATATCAAACAATGAGAACAAAATGAACTTTTAATGATAATTACAATTCTAAGTCTTAAGAATTTTCCTTTGTTTAGGAAAATAGTCCTATTATAAGGTCTGTTTTTGTGTGAGAATCTGTATGTCTGATCAATGTCCTCACACTTTTTCTTTTGGTTTTGTTTTTAAGCGTTAAAATGTGAAACTGTACGTAAGAAGAAAAAGCACATTACTATAGCATGTAGCATCTTCACAGTTATTGCTGTTGTAGCTGTTGTGCTTTTTATCCAAGGTAAGCATAACAAAATTGCCTTCCTACTTTCAGGGAATAAGATTACAGATACCTCTTCCCTACTGTTGTATGAAGTTAGTTGCCACCACAATTGCCACCT
Organism: Aquila spilogaster; assembly: GCA_024606505.1. Lineage (NCBI taxonomy): Eukaryota > Metazoa > Chordata > Aves > Accipitriformes > Accipitridae > Aquila > Aquila spilogaster. The sequence goes on from JANHGO010000688.1 coordinate 33,050, forward strand.
ACTACTTTTACAATGAAGAAAACTCTAGAATACAACAGAAACAGCACTGTGAATGTCAGGCCCTCATAGATGTTTGTGGGGAGGGAGTGCAGACTCCAAATTGTTTTCTATTTTCTGCGCTGCTGACTTGTATAAACATTAGGGGCTAGGGAAGCACTTCTGTTGGGATTCTTTGGGGATCTTGAAAATTTGATTATGTTGTTCTCCTTTTTTACTTTGTGCTTTATTCAAACAGGATTTCTGTTTTACTAATTTCTGTACAACTGTTTGCAGATGGTGGTATTAGCATGAATCAAATTGGTCTTGCTTTTACCGTACTACCTGCTGGGATGCTGATGGTGCTTCAATACTCTATATTTAAAATGGGTGAGTATTTGTTTATTCACCAACTCCAGAACGTTCTGATAGTAAAACTGAGTATCCCCCTCTGCAATTCACATGATCTGCATACTAATTCACTTTTTTATAAGTAGGTAGTAGGTGCTACGATAACGTGCTGGCTTCCTGTCCTTCATAGTATCTCAAAACAAAATGTGTAACATGTTTAATGCACATAATGCAGGATCCCTGAGTGACTCGCACAGTTTTTTCTCATGCAGACTGAGTTTGGGATTTAGGAGAACCTGGATGTTTTTTGTATGAATGATTTACCTTCCATATCTCTGTAGCTGAAATTTAAAAATTATGTGTTTCTTTTTTTTTCCCCCTCTCTCTTTTCCAGTTCTCGATGATCTAACACACAAAGCATATGCTCTGATCGGCTTTCAGATTGTGGGTTACATAGTTGCTATAGTTGGCTTTGCACTGTCTGTTTCAGGTAAGCAGTCTATCTTCTGAAAGTGTCTTTTTACTTTTGTGTGTTTATTTCTAATACAAAAATGCTGTGAAAATAGCTTCAGTGTGTTGAATGTTAGCAAGTAACTCATGTGAATAGGACTGCTCTTTTAATGCTCTTTTATCTGGCAAAAGAATAATGGCCTAAAGGCACTGTTGCATTATCAGTTTCATTAGTATGACTGTATCTGGCATGACTGCATTCTGTGAACAATTGCCTTAAAAATAGTTTTTTGAATTGTAGTTTTTGCAACAGTTGCACTCTGAATCACCAAAACAACCAATGACCTTTATCACTGTTATTCTCAGTGAGACCTAAAGTATTTAGAAACAAAATGAATAAATTCCAAATAGAACTATAACTGTTTCCTAATGTTCTACAAATAAATCAGAAATTTGTTGTTAATATCTGCTTGTATGCAAATTGTAACTGAATTGCTCGGTGTTGGCATTGAAACAACTTAAGAAGATAAATACAGACACAGTAAACTTGGAAGCATTCTTGTACCATTTAAGTCTAGCAGTAGATGATATCTTGTTTTAGCTCTGAGATAATCAACCACTGATGTAAAGGAGCACCAACTGTACCCTTTCCTTTGTTCTCCCCCTTCGTCTTCCCTACCAAAAGACCACCAAGAAACCCAGCAACTGAGAAGAGAGTGAACTTAGGATTAGCCATTCTTGGCAGTATGTTTAGTTGGAGCATACATACTCAGGTTCATTCAAGGCACTGGTACATCTGAGTTATTGTTTTGTAAAGACGTTTTTCATTTTTATCATTTATCTGATTGGAGACTTAAAAACAAAAAGTTTCTCTTTGCAATGCTTTCTGAAGATTTCTCCATTCTGTGTGAAATGATGGACCTTTCAGTGGAACTTTGAGTTAAGTCTTATGTTTAATATTTACTGAAATATTTGTGTGGAGCACCTTTGTGTTGTCGAGTAGTATGTAAAAGTGAAATAGAGATATAGGAGATTTTTCGTAGGTGATGTGTTATATTCTAGAGTAATCCAAAATGAGGGGTGGTATTATTGTGCTCAAAGAGAAATTCACACTCTTTTCAGGAGGACGTTTTCACAGGTCATACAAGGTAGATGTTAGCTCTGTCACTGTAAGTTCAGCTCTGTGACCTCTAAGTGTCATAAGAAAGAGCCCATCCCAGGATCACTTCACGAATAGTTGCTGTGTCCCCCTTAAAGCCCTAGAAAGATGCGAAAGTAGTTAGGAGAGAGGTTTGAAAGAAATTAATCACTTCTCTTTTTATTGAGCCTGTTTATTTTAGTATTCACTTATATCTCAAAAGTTTGTTATTTGTCAGTTGATACAATGTCATTTTTTTTTTTAACAGCCTGTCCTTCCATCCTTCTGTCTGTTGTAATTGCTGGCTTAGTTGTTATGGCTGTTGCGGATCTTCTTGCTCTGGTTTATGTCTATAGTTGTAAGTAGCATCTAATATTCTGCACAAATTTTATTTATTTTAGATTTCACAGTTATGAAGGTTAAAAAGGAAAACACTTAAGTTGACTGCACGTACTGGCTTTTGTTTCACAGAGATTGTGGAGAATATTGAGTAAAAGTAAAACTTCAGACATCTTAGGAAAGCCGACTGTTATGAGTGTGTTTCAGCTGTAAGATATCTCAGTTTAAGCTCTGAATTTACATGGTTACCTAGCTGAAGATTAAATCTAAAAGAGCAAAAGAATTTCAGAAACTCTGTGGAGAGGGTTACAGGGTGGTGTAGACAACAGCTTATTCTAGATACTTGCAGGATATGAATTTGAAGAAGCAATATCCACAGGTTAGATGTAGGTTAAAATAAGAGCAATTTGAACGAGGACCTTTTGTTTCAGTGAATCCTGGTTTTCTTGTGCTTATTGCCAGAAGCAAAGAATAGCAATGCTTTGTGAACAGACCAATTAATGAAACCAGATCTCGAAAAGTGGAAAGACCTGATGGTGTAAAATGCAGTCAGGCCTGCTAAGTAAGCATTAAGCATATCAATGCCATATGATGCAATGTGGTGCAGACATCTCTAACTGGTGCACCACAGTGTAACACTATGTGGACTTTATAATTTGTGTGTGAGAGAGCAGAGAAGCCTTGTTTGCTTTAAGCTGTGAATGAAGGCTCTTCAAACAGGCTGTCAGTTTGGATTCAGAACTATACAATTGAAGATGCATTGCTTCCAGAGTTGAGCTGGTTTGTACAGTCATCTAGTCTGTAGTCTGCAGTGAACTATGTGGTCTTCCCAGTTCACTATGTGCACACCATATTTGGCATGGTCAGAAATAATAGACTGTGAGACCAGGAGGAATTCTATTAAAGAAGAAAATAAGGCAGAAGGTGTAATATCTGATAACTGAGATGAAGACAAATCAAAACATAAGGCAAGTCAGTACAATAGTTTTCAATACTAAAAGTGTTTTTATTGATGTTGAGCCACTTACAAAGCTTGTATAACATAAGCATGAAGAATAGTATGTAGCGTAACTCATTTTTACAGCTGAATGCCTTCAGTGAAATACTAGATTACACGTAAGTATTTAGTTCCTAAACAGAGGAGTGCTTAGAGGCTTTTGGAATTCAGAGATAGTATTAAATAGATATGGATAGAGGAAGCTGCGGTTTTGTGTTGCTACTCTTTCAAGTTAAACCAGTAGATATTTGTATTTGGTTGGTCATGTTCTTTTTTTTATTTTTGTTATTCTAGGTTCCAGAATGAAAGATCATCAAACTCCGAGGGTAAGCTTAAAATTAATAAATTTGGGGTGACTAGATGGCTCAGGGGATTTTAGTGAGATACTGAGCCTTTCTTCACTAGTTCGAATTCAGACCAGGTTGGTAGCAAGCAAAAGTTCTGGCTGTGTAACAGATGTCTAATGTTGAGTGAGTTGGTGGTCTTCATTGTCCCTATTGAGTGCGTCTTACAGTACTGTAATTGCAACCCTTATCAAGTGTTGTGCTTAGAGTTTGAAGGGCTGTCACAAAAAGGCGGTGAATGTGAGTGGAAGTTTGGTGTCTTTACAATGCACTCTTAGGCATGAATTTATAAAGACCATTGGTTAATGTTTGTTTTTTTTTCCATTAAGGTGAGTGCATAACACTTTTGTTTGTTTGGTTTTTATATAGGTGGCTTATAAGAAAGGTTTAGGGTTGTTTTTTTTTGTTTTTCCCTATGACCTTTTACTACAGAACCCTTTAATGTCTTCTTGAATTCCCATCTGTACAAATGCTATAGCCTTGACCTTTTCTGATCTTCCTTTAACACCCCATAATTTGATGAGAAAACTTGAAATCAGAGTATCTGTCTTTAGGTCACACAGAACAAATTGAAAAGTACTTTTTTTAACAAGAAAAAAAAATTCTCACACATCTTCACACATTTTCCCTTAGTCCTAGAATAATAATTCCTGAAACAGTAACTTTCATAGAATTACACAGTACTTCCTAGGGATCCAGGAATATAAACTACCTGATTTCTGAAGTTTTGCAGAGGAAAGTAAAAAGGAACAAATGTGAAACTTCGTTGTAGCAGGGAGCGTTGCACATATTAAGTCACTTCATTTTTGTAGATGCCAGCCATCATTTGAGATGTGTTCTCAGGTCTCTTTTTCAGTCTAGCCTGAGACTAGCTGTTGAAGAAAGACATCTTAGTGAGGTAGAAGAGCTGACAATAGACAGAAATTGATTTATTCTTTGCTTTTTCTCTGTTTCCATTTAAATAATAGTATTTCAGAGGATTTGTCTCCTTACTTAGGGAAGGATTATAAGTACATGGAGCTTATAATTTTTTTATATATGTGTATATTTTTTTCGAAGAGGAGAGAAGAAGGGGAGGTGAACAAAGCTCATTGCACTTCTCAGCTCATTCTTAATAGTGTATTACAGATGCACTTCAATCAAAATACAATCCTGCCTGTTTGTAACATGCTCATGTTTACTTGTAAAATGAAGGTAAACAGAGCAAGAGGAGGTGTTTTTTTCCTTAGTTTTTCTCTGTAAATAAGCTTTGATATACAAATCAACATGTGAGATAACATCATTTGTGGCTGTTTCTCTTTGAGCTGTTTTCTTTGTGAGATAGTTTTACACAGCAGCAAGGATTTGACAACTAAAGAAATGGCCATAATTTATTATGTAGTCATGAACGTCATGTTACTCTGAATTGGAGACAGGAATGAAATCTAAAGGAGTTTTGAACAATTATGTTGTTGGAAAGCTCTGCCACTAGAAACATGTTTCTTGTAGTTTAAGTTAGTGGTGTGTCAGAGGAATTTGGATGACAATTTGTACCCATGATCTTACAAAAGTCACAGGTAGACCTGGTGAAAACTGTGTTAATGTGTTGCTTGCTTCCATCGAGGGCTGTTTAGCATGTATGCTTTGAGATAATAAATAGACGTGAAATAATTTTGAAAATACACTTTTATTCTGTGTAATCTAAAGACTAAGGAATACTTACTGTCGGTGGAGGGCTTCATTTTGACTGTGGGGCATGCTTACAAAATGATGCTTGATTCTTTCTTGAGGCTGAGGGGGAAAAGGTGCGTATTTGGATATCTGCCAGTTTTAACCAATTGCTAATTTGCCTGCGTTGTTTCTGATCATTATCTACCAAACTAAATGCACAACCATGGTGTATTTCCTTCTGAGGAAATGACACTTGATTGCTTGACTACTTTTTTTTAGTCATGCTGTTTTATTCCTAACAACCGATCGAATTGCAGAAATAATCCCGTAGGTTTTAGAGGTTGCAAGTAGTATTTCCATACCTTCTGCTGCCACCTAGAGGTATTGCATCTGAGGAAAAAATTACAGTGGGGAAAAATAATCTGGAAAATATAGTTATTGTTTTTTTTTTAATTTTGGGGGAAAACTCTAGTCATTAATTCCATTAACATTCAGCTTTCTTGATTTTTGTAGAATCACTACTTACTGTATATGTCAATTAGAGTAATTTAACTGTGGCGAGCCAAAAGTAAACATGAAG